>JANTCA010057269.1:0-17104 GCA_024741275.1 Chironex yamaguchii
ACAATCCTTGTGAATGGATGGCAAGATCTTTCTAGTCGTGAAAACAATTGTTGGATTTACAGCAGAGAAACACTTAATTACAGCTTTTTTAATCTGTGTTTCTGTGCGGATAGAAACATTACCTAGCCAAAATCAGTCTTTTGGGCCTCAAAAATGTCGTGTATACCTAAAACTTCCTTCAAACATTTAACATCAATTTTCAAGGTAAGCAGTGCCTCCAAATTAGATAGACAAATTTTGTTACTGAGACTAGATGCCCTCTTTAAAACATGTTTCAAGTAACTTATTTGGTCTTTGCTCAGAAAAACAATAATCTAACTCTCATTTCAATGCAACTCCAAAGGTCATAACTACACGGTCACAAACAAGTCACAAAATTAGTCACATTGGTGACCCCAGTAACAGAACACTCAGCACAAAGTAAAAAAAAAAGCAACATCCACACTTTCCCCAAACAACAACGGAAAAAGGAAAAAAGTTGCACTCGATCAAAGCACTACTAGACATATAACTCATCATGTCAGCCATGACACACACTCAACACAGTCGGCCTCAATGCAGCAAGTCATCACGTTCGGCCATGACTCGGCACGCACTCCTGTCTGGCAATTACATCACAAATCTCACATGTCAGTCAGTCATCATACATCGAGTCTCATTACTTCACCTCTAGGGGGAGAGCTGTGTAGTGACGCAGTCATCATATCATGACCTTAAATTCACCTCTGAGAAACAATGTCCCGGTAGCTCAGTTGTCAGAGCATCTGCCAGGTGAGCAGAAGGTTGCAGGTTCGGCTCCCGCCCTGGACGTACGATTTGTTTCTCAGAAAAACAATAATCTAACTCTCATTTCAATGCAACTCAAAGGTCATAACTACACGGTCACAAACAAGTCACAAAATTAGTCACAATGTTTTACAGGGGTGTGGACACTTCTTCCTCAGTGCTGTATGCCTTAAAATGCCTCCTCCAAGTTTTTACATTTTAAGGCCCAGCCTGTGCCAACATAAAACTTGAGGTCAATCAAAACTTTACTCCTGCTCAATTTTCTAGGATCTCTTGTCTGGCATGGTTGAGAATTGCTCTTCTGATATTTCACCCCATGTCCTGCCTCTCACTCACTGCAGTAGAATTTTCAGAATCGCTTTAGTCATGTGGCTTATTAAGCTTATTGTGCAACAGACCCCACATTTTGTTGCACAAGCTTCGTTTTGTAGAGCAATAAAGATGGATTGGGATAATTCTGTTGGAAAATGGCCTTCATACTAAATTTTGTTCGCTATATAACAGTTTTCTGAAGAAGAATTATTCGAAACGTTAAAAAGTGTTTATTTCTTGTAATTTATATATATTTAATAAACATGGATGATTGACATATATATGTGTATATATGTATTTATATGTATATGTATTTATGTATATATATATATATATATATATATATGTGTGTGTGTATATATGTGTTTAACCCCATGATATATTTTTCAAGGAATCAGATAAGGTCTGCACAATATGACAGAAGTCGATGACTTCTGAGACTTTGTCAAATTATGAAAATGTGAAAGTTAATAGACTTTCAATTTTGGAAAGAAGTTTACAATTCCATTGAATCCCCAATAATGACAAAATGTTTGTTGCTGAGCAACATTTTACAACAACCTGGTCATTTTTCACAGCATTAATATTGGTACCTGACTTCATTTTGAAACATAATGAAATACATTAAAAATTAAACAGGAATATGCATTAATTAAATAAGCCTATTGATGGCCACCTGCCTTCTAAAAGAGATAGTATAATTAAATCGACATTAGGCAGAAAAATATTACATCCCAGAAAAAAGAAGAAATCTAATATTCTGAAAAACATTTCCCATATGAAAAACTAGTGAGCAATTGAGCTATAGCAACAAGAAATGTTAATGATGGGATAACTTTTAATATTGAATTAGTGTTATGCAAATATTCTTAGTGCATCAAAATCTTTACTCATCCCTCATGATCAACATTACATGAAAACCACACAGTCTCTTATAAATGGACACAAAACACCCATAGATTTTGTTTACCATCCGTCAAAACAAAGAAATTTTAATTGTGGTCCCTTCTTCTGTTATAAATAATGTTTAAAAGTCAACAATGTTCTTCTGGTATACTGGGTACATCGAACCTTGTAACATGTAGTAGAACACATGACTCTACATATGCCTTCACACTCACTCACTCGATTAATCCATTTGCTCAATGTCTCCATCAGAAGTTGGATTCCAAGCGAAAAAAATTGTCTCCACTGTTCCTAGTCACCGGCAACATCTCAAATAACTCGTCGAAATCCACTTGCCAACCGTGGCACAATGTCTTACCTAATCTGCAAAACAAAAACTAACCTAGAAATTCTTACTCTCTCATGGAGCAGCTATAATTGGCAGCTTATGTGTTGGTTTTAATGAACAACACTACCTTTTGTAGAAATTGGTGTATTGGCAGGAAAACAAAATTTAATGAGAAAACAAAGTGTAAGTATTGTGATGATAAAGATGTGTATTGTGTATAGAGAGGAAAAACTCCACATTACCTGTACAACATATTGTAACATCAAATTTTGATGACGACAAATGGAATGTCTTTGAAATGTCAAAAAACGATTATGTTATTTTTATTAGAGGGTTTTCCTCTTTATACACAACATGTTTATCGTCCCAATACTTATACTACCTTTTGTGTCACAGGAACTGACAAGTATTGCTGAACAATACAATTTGTGAGCCTTTCATGTAGCCACTAGAGTAACACTTGCCAAAAATGATTTTGAGATGTAAGAAAAACTAATTTGCAAAATTTTTTAAAGTTATTCTAAATTGGACTCACCTAGACTTCTTCTGATCATTTTAGATAGCTTCACATTAGGCAAAAGACACCTGCTATTGCCATTCCTCTCAAAATTTTTACCTTCAACTTTCAAATCTCATCAACTTTCATGTAGGTTTTCACCTCTAGTTCTCTGCCACAGTTTAAAGTTTGATCTGGCATACAGTTAATTCCAAGATCACTGTCTTATCTACTATACGATGGTGGCTAATCTGTAACTATCCAAGCCAAAATGTGACAAGCAAATCTCACAGAGACCAATTTTCTAAAGCATAAAGGTTTTTCTTACTTTACCAGGCATGATATACTTGGTGGCATTCAAAATAGATATGTACTTACCAATCGTTTCTGGGTGAAGAGGAATGTTGGCAGTTTTCATGACAAAATTAAAGTTCAACTCTGAAAAATAAAACCACCAGAAAATCTTTGATTAGATCATGTCCACACTACTTGCTATTTTGCATACTTTAGGCCTCCAGATCAACATTTTCATCATCAGATTATGATTGTAACCCATAACTTTAAATGACTGATACAATGGAAAGACCTACACTAGTGCTACAATGAACGTTCAACTAGCCAATAATAGTACCATTTACTCCAAATCGCTATACGACTGCCTCTCATTATAACAACTTTCAACTCCTTAATTCTCTTCAGAATAAGTTTCTTTCAAGGCAACGTAAGCTACTGCCAATATTTTAAAAAAGGTGTTACGTAAACAATACTTATAAGACTACAGACTGACCGTGATGCCAGAGATGGTGCGAAACAAACGCTTCAAACATCTGCATTCAAAATTCTAATAACAAGTGCAACTGAATTTAGTCTGCATAGGCCTATTTTACTAAACAAACCAATATGCACTTAATTATGTTGGGAGGTCTAGCACGGACCTTATCCGTGTTATGCCAGTTCTGCAAGGGCAGGAAACTAGTGTTCTACGTTCGTTGACATGGGTATTGTGCCACTTTAAAATCAACCGCATACTGTTACTGACAATATGTACAAAACACACGTTGGCATTAAACCAGACTTAATTAGAATTTAAGTCAGTACGTATACACGCAAAGTCAGTTTCGTGACTACATTTTAATTGAGTCTAAATAATGTAGCGCCCTGTTAAGGGTCCATCGTCATTCCCTTAACTAGAGAATTTGTACGTAATGGGGAAGCGTCCAGCTGGGATAATTATTCAAATTTTATAGTAAAACAGAAAAATGAAAGCGAAACCCAGAATGGCGAGCACCTCGCAACAAGGCAAATAGCTAAAATACCTTTATTTTCTTCCTTGAGTTTGGCAACCTCTTCTCTAAGCTTCGACAGGACGCCTTCATACTGATTTTCAACGAAAAATAGCTTTCTCTCGAGACTTCGTGCTTTTGGACTCGGGCTCAATACAGATAAATTTGGTGCTGCTGATGCAAATACTCGACTCGAACTTAATGGTGATGGTGAAGTTTGTGTCCCTTGACATATATTCTCCTCGATATGCGATTCGATTTTTTCTGCAGTATCCTTACTTAGACAGCGAGCTCGATGTGCTCTCTCAAGTGAGGTTCTGTTCCATGTGGGAAGATTTTTCAGTGGAGGAAGTGTAGTTGCTGGCTGAATAAATTTAAGCGGTGAAATCGGAGGTGTGACGCTAGTTGTTGGCGAAATCTTCGACACACAATCCATGCTTAAAACGTTAGAGTGTTGATGTTCTTCTCTGCATCGTCTATGTTTTACTTCCCATGGACTATTATTTATAATTCAAAGGGAAAAGACAAACCTTCCACCGGCTTGATAATACAGCAGCAGCAGGCTGGTAACCAAAGGCATGTTTGTTGTCCAGTCAGGCAGCCATGTTCCTTCGTTTGCTTGGCAGCAGTTTTCTGAATCTAATTAAAATGATCACAGGGCGCCAGATGTACAAACAACTCGCTGTCGTGACGATTCCTTAACGAGTTCGATGAAGACATGGCTATGCAAACGTACATAGGGTACCTTGCTAAATAATTAATTGTCAGGAAATGTGAACCTTTGAAACGCCTTTAACTTGTTTTATGTTACTTAGACAGGCTATAGTTTCCAATTTATGCTTTTAAGTAAAAGTATCTGTTGACCCAGTTTAGCATTCAAAATAACATCCTTCGCAATGAAACGGAGCCCAAAGCAAAGTGGTTTTGGTTAGGGATAATTTTATGCGCGATTCGCATTAAAATGTTTAGAGAACGGGAATACAGAGCAGACGCCTTTAAATGATGCTCTGTACAGATAGATGACCATTAAGGGAACTTCGGGCGCCCAGCTGCATAAAGCTGGATGTAGATTCTCCTAATTCTCCATCAATTAACGTTCAAGTCCTACGCTCAGAGCACAGAAAAATCGTTTAGATACGTCAAATTAGTACCATGGGTGGGGTGGGGGTGGACTGGAGGTTTTAGTGGGGTTTCTTGGATTTTATTTTATGTCTTAAGAGGCGTTGGAAATTTGTTTAGATTGGATGGGAAGTTGTCCTTTTGAAATCCCCTTTTGGCAAACATGGTGGAAGGAATTCTCAAAATAACAAATCAAGTTACAGATACAAGATTAATGTAACGCATACTGAATTGATGTATTTTAAAGGACACAGGAATAGAAACACAAGTCTTTTATAGCAAAAATCTATTAATTTTTATCGCAGTCACTTAGAGAAGTCGAAAAAGGCAAGGAAGAACTTCTTTTGTCACTCGTAGGGTTAAAAAATTAGGATGTTTTTTTGCTTAAAGCAACTTTCTTTTTAACACACTTTCCTTGCCTGAAAATTTCCTCTTGCTTACTTCTTTCCTCTTTATCGTGTACAACAGATGAAATTGTGCCATGACATGTATCATTCAATAAAGCTTGCTAATGCAAGTAGTTCAATCCCTTCGGGTGGCTTGAAGGCTGCAGCAACTTGCGGTAGAGTGCTGTTAATGAACATCTGTGACAGTTCCATGTGCTGACTCAAGTATTGCTCTGTATTTTGTATTTTGAGGCATAAGACCTTCAGCTTGTCCTGGCATAAAATTTCAAGAACAGCTCTGAATTGTTTTATTGTCATCATTCCCTTTTGTTTTTCACTTTTCCTCTCGCTCCATGAACAAGAATTGTGTACCTACCACAGAAAAAAGCTTAGTAGTATATGAGTTTCTGTGCCGATGTGAAGCTCGGTATGTAGGTCGCACTTCTCAAAGATTGGGTGACAGGATCAAACATGTTTCAGCCACTGTATGCCAAGCATCAATTCCTCCTAGGGAACAGCCATCTCGCGCTTGTAAAGCGAAAACGACTGCCCAAACATGCGATTCTGCCATAGGCCAACATTTACTAGAAATTTCAGAATGCGCCAAAACGTATAAGGACGAAAATTTTTGGATAATTGGCACAGCTAGATCGTCCTTTTATCTAAGTGTATTGGAGTCTGTCTACATTGAAAGAAGAAAACCAGTACTCTGTAGGCAGAAAGAGGTCGTTCGTTTTTTCACTTGGAATCTTCCAATAATGTTTCGTTTCTTCATTTTCTCTTTCTTTGTTTTCTTTCTTGCCTAGGATTCGCTAGTTTTGCTACATGTTTCGTATAAATAGGTTGCCATATACATATACTTTTACTTTTTTGAAGTTTCATTCTCTGAAGTGAGTCAGACGAAAAAAGCTTCTAAGTATGTTTTTAGAGCAATGTCGCAAATTTTTAAGGCGATTTTTAAGTTTTGTACCCGAAAAAGATTGTTCAGATATCATTAACCTTTGGATTAGATGGCAGACATTTAAGTCCTGATATGTTCTGTCCCCAACCATCAGGAGTTGTTGCATTATCAATAAGTTGCACGTACCTCCTTTCCAATTGAGAGATTTTATTACTGATCTCGCATATGAATGATCTTTGGTTTATGCAATAACTTTCAAAGTCTCTATTGTAATTTTCTCCAACACCACTTTGGCACATTTCCGCTTTATTGTAGTAAATGACTTTTTGCATTTTGAGGATTTGGAAGCATGTACTATATCCATTTTTGCACCACTGGTGGCTATTAAAATAGAAAGTAATTACTCTATTTATAGGAAGTTAACAAGAATTAATTCCAAGTGCATAAATAGTCTGCTGGATTAAATTGTTCGGATTAAATTGTCTTCCGCTTTTTCAATTATTCATGAGCTACTTGAGGTGCCCTCCTGAGATCTGAAATTATTCGAATGCTGGACCTGGTGTGGGTGTCAGCAACTATGAGCAAAGATTCCGAGATACAGAAATGGCAAGGATACTGAAAAGCGATTAAAGAATTATAATTCACAGGTCACGTGAAGATTCTGGACAAAACGAAGCCGAAATGACTAAGAGTACCTCCTGCGATGCTACTGTTGATGGTGGAGCTATCAAGTGGGAAATAGTTAAGAGTTTCGAAGACATAACTGAAAAAGAGAAAAATGAAATGAAATTTGATCAATTTTGTAAATATGGAGAGAACGGAATGGAAACGAACGCTTTGGCAGCTGCCAAGGAAGTCAGAGATCGTCTGGATGATGCAGCCATTATGCGTGAATACATCAAGAGTTATATGGCAGAAAATGAGAGCTTTTTCTTTGGTCATGGTTACCTTAAAACTTAGATAGACAACCGTAAAAGAAAGCAACGACAACATTTGGCAGTCACTGTTTTAAAAAAATTGAGCCGTTTATTGAGTTACATTACCAGGTAAGGGAACTCTATCAGATATACATAGAGGGTGGTGGTGGAACAAACGAGCATACACTTTGCAATTTTTGTGCCTCAGTTTCTTGGATTGGTCCTGTGATGAACAGAGTTCCAAGGCCGGAAGCTAGACAGCAAAGAGTAAATTGTGGATGGTTTTTTACCAACAGCAGCGTTAAAGCAAGTATAGAGTAGTGAAAAAATATGAAGTGAAAATAATGCAACTATTGAGGATTTTAGCCACAAATATGCAGCCACAAAATGCCATGTTGAAGAATATGTAAAACATATGGAGTATTTGGACTTCAATAAGAGACTTCGAAGAGCAAACAAGAATCAAAGAGTCAGGAAAAAATTACGCAGACTTAAAGTGGGACTATCTAATACGCTTTGGAGAAATATATAACAAGCTGTCAGTGAATGAAATGAATTTGTCTTTGAAGCATAATGGTTTTAATCAAGCAGATTTGAGACTTAAAAAGTGCCAGAAAGGGCACCGTATCTGTTGAATTACTTTCTTCAAAAATTCATTTCCTCAAGGAAATGGAAGCGATAAAAAATTTATCGAAAACCAAAAAGAACACATTGAAAGTAAACAAGGTGATGTTAGGAGCGAAAGTAGTGATGAAAATGAAAGCGACTATGGGAATTGTGATGGTGATGATTACGTTTTATTGGTTCTCTAACATATTTCAGACACTGATGAAGATGATGATGATGATGATGTATTCGTCCTTACACAACAAGGTAGCTAAACTTTCTCAGGACGTAGAAGAAAGTTTCCCACGAAATACTTAGATTACATACAATGCTTAGTTTTTGCTTTTTAAAAGTGGGCGTCGTACAAATTACACATGCTGCAAGGGGGGCTGTGATATATTGTAAGGTAGCAAGGGGTTTTCTTAAATGTTTCGGTTGGTTTTTTAGGAAAACTTTCAGCCTTCCCCCCATAATAATATATGAACGTTCCCTTACCTTAAATATCTATTATTGCCTCTTCAAACTCCAGGACGAAAGATAATCTGGATATGGGCGGGGTTTGCAAATGGTCATTGGCAATGGTCGCAAAGGATTGGCCGCCGATCATTCTGAAGAAGCTCCAATACTAGTGCAAGAACTGAGTACTATTTTTCTACTCAGAGAACGCTGACTCGTTTCAAAGACGAAATATGACAACAAACAGCGAATCTGGCATAATCTCTTTTATCTAGGAAACAAACCAATATAGTGTTGTGAATGTTAAAGATCAGAAATCAAAGCAAAGCAATTTTCGTTTCAGTTAAAGACTTTTTTGGTAAATGCCTGGTAAGCGATAGTAAATGTATAATCGAGGCTGAAACCCATTAACACGATACGTATCCTCAACAGTATCATTAACTACTGTTGAAAGTGTAATGTTCCAATCAAGTGTAACAGTAAGACAACTTTGTAATGGGCCACAGCGGATACAGTTTATCCACTTTAGTCTGGAAACGAAGTCGCCCTTCTTCGTCACATCCACCTTATTCACAGATCTATAAGTCTCTGTTAAGGTCTACGTTTCCTCCTTCTTTTGGGTATCTTCATTCTTAACATCCTCTGTCCCCAATAGCCTTTTTCCCTCCTGTCCTTACCATCTTCGTCTTCATCCCATTACTTTCCATCTTTACCCCTCAACACCCATTACAGGAGAGTTTTGGGTTTTTATTAAAGGCTATTTCACAATCATACAGGCGTTGCATAATTACGAAATACTAGTTCCAAACCTCGATCATATTAATCTGCACAACACTACAGTGTCTATGGTACTATCAAATGTGATATGTCTGCAGGTACTCCACGACCCCTGGTCCCTTCTACTTTTCGACTTGTCATTTTTTATTCCTTCGACTAACTTTCTGACCCAGGCTAACGAGCTGCACAGGCACGGATTGCTTGTGTTTGGGCAAGATCCTGTCTTGTCTGTCAAAAAATAAAAATTCATTCTCATACCCGAACTCCCGTTCGATGTTTTGGCCTTCCAGATAGCAGAATTCGTCATCTGCACATCAGTATCATTGCTCATCTTCCTCGTTCAAATGGTATTCCTGTTTATTCACTTCAATTGACAGTTTCACCTGTTGGTCCATAGAAGTTCCTGTCAGGGATATTTCTGTTGCAAAAACTGTTGCCTATGCCCTCGTCACAAACTGGGTTGCAAAGTTTGGAACTCTCTCAACTATAACAACTGACCAACTATAACAACTGACCATTGTCATAGTTGTGGGAGTTCAACTATAACATGGCATCCGTGCTACTGTAAAAGCCGATTTAGGATGTTCTTCCGCTGAACTGGTTTTTGGCATAACCCTTTGTTAACGTGGACAATTTGTTCCCCATTAACAGGACAGTGACAAATTACCGTCACTGGATAATATTGAAGGTTTACCTGAGGCAATGCAACAGCTGTCTGTTACAGCCCCAATGTCATCAACATCAGTCTCCAAGTTTGCTCAGTGCTATACACGCTTTTTTTTAACAAAAGGATACTGTAAGGATACCACGGGATCCTCCATAAACTAATCAGAGAAATTTTACAATATAGCCTTGCATGGTAAATGTACTACAGTCAGTATTGATCGTCTCAAACCTGCTTATATGGAATGTCCACGACTTCCTCCAGTTGCTCCGATATCTTCTTCCTACTCCTACTGCCTTACCTCTGTTAACTCCCCTGAGTATAATTACTATGTTTTGCATTAAGAATGTCAAGTGCATTGGTCTCCAAACCTTTGCAGATATTCATGACCTTTGTCATTCTTTTGTTTTGTGTTTTCAATTTGTGTTTATAAATTAACTTTGTTATTTTTATTATATACTTTGTCTTTCTAATAATTTTCACTTGTATTTACCACCCGCTCCACATTTTCTTCTCTCTAGGGTGAGGCATCTTTATTGTCACAGTTCAAATTGACGCTAGCAACATGTACTTTCGACATCACACGTTTGACGCCTAGCCAATAAAAAACAACCCTACTGGTCAAAAAATCAGTTTTTCCTTTTGTTTCTAAAGTTCATATTGTTTTTACTTGGCTCCTTATGTGTTTTGTTTCTTCACGAAAGGATTGCCGAATTTTAATTTACTTGCACGTAACTAACTAAAGTTAACTAACGATAACAGACAGCATAGGGTTTCTAGCTCTCCCGTGGAGCTTCCCATATATCATCAAGCAAATTTCCAACTTCTGCTCAAAAAGTGAAATTCTGTTTTTGTAGGGAATGTTCCACTGTCATGATCATCCAGTGGCGAAGCCAAAGGTCCTGCAATCCAGAGATTGAAAAAAAATTTCTTAGCATACTTCTACAGTTCTATTTTGTTGGTAGACCATCACCCCACCACCTATCCCATTATATGGCTACAGTTCAACCAAACTGTGATTGCCTTTACTTTTTTCATAGGATCCTGTATTTGGTCCTGCTTCACCATCGTCCATTGTTAATTTGGTCCTGCTTCACAATAGCCTAAAACAAAGAGCACTCTTGCTTAATTTGGAGAGAAGGAGCATGACACAGTGATCATGATCACATGTCAAGGTTGGACTAATTTAACTGGAGGGCTTATTGAATTTTTGAGGTCCTAGTGAATGGAACTTATTAGAATCGGGGCTTACTAGAGGCGGACTTGTTATAGAAATTCGCAGTTAAGGTTACAAAATTGGTTCTTTTGGTGTTTGCTGGGCTAAAAATCTATGAAAAATGGTAAGCTAACAGCTACGAAATCCTAAATAAGTGTTATTTTTGTCCAGTTTTAATAAAGACTCGGTCAACGATAACGAGCATCAATTGACAGGTCAGGAACATCTTCTAGCAAACATCTTCTTCTTGGATTGCTTCAAAGGGATCTAAATCAGGATCCTCGAGGGTTCTGAGACGCATAAGTACGTCTCCGCATGGGCCATATTTGGCACACATGATCCGATTATCCTCAAATCCGTCAAGTGACCCACTTAGAGCACAAATGTTGAAACTCTTTTGAATGGTAGCCTCAAGTACCAACCTCCAGAAATCACTAAATTCTCGCGTTCAGCATGTCTCATGTCCAGGAAATGTGGATCTGTATGGAAAGGGACGCAATCTATGCCTTCTGTTCAAAACATGGGGAAGAGTAATAAAGAGGGGGCTTACTTTACATTTTTGCTTTACATGGGGGGCTTAATAGAGAGGAGGGTTTAATAGAGTTTTTGCAGTAAAGGAAAACTTGTTGCTTGACAAATCATTTTATAAATTATTTTACAAATAATAAATCACAATATGTTATAAATATTATAATTATAATCATAACTATAATATGATAAATATTATAATTATAATAAATTATAAATTATTTTACAAATTATTTTCTAGAATGTAGGCTTAATTGAGGTTGTGGTTTTTGAAGCATTTTATTGTGTTGCCGAATCTAGAGAGTAGGACCAACGTCTCTGGGCCATCCATAAAGTAGATAAATCTATTGAAGTGTCACATTGAATCAACATATCAGGGCGTAGGCTACCTCCAGATATCGAACTTAGTGATAGGAAGCCATCAATGCTGCAGTAGATTTTTAGATCTTTGTTTGAAGGTAGAAGAAAGTTAACAATAACTTTTAAAACAGAATTATGTCGCCACTTGTAACGTCCTTGAATTAAGTGTACAGGACAATCAGAAACCACATGTTGCAAAGTTTGAGTATTGAGACATGAAAAGCATAAAGGATTGTCTACCTTTTTTCCAAAGATCTTTTAAGGTAGGAAGGCTATTGTTCAAGTAACGAATAGTGAAGTAATGGATATTGCGAGGTAACTGACTTATAGTTATGCTAAACACATAAATGGTTACGAGCACAAAGACTGACCATTGCCTTAACAATGAAACTTTGTTATGTTAAGGTGTTAGGAAAATTAAATGCTGTCTGATCACGAAGTTGGTTGATCACTGATTTACTAATTTAAAATCGGTCGGATTGAACATTAACATATTTAGAAGTATCAAGGACATTTTGAATATCAGGGTCACTTCCACTCCTTAATTTTTTCACTGTGTAAATTTAGTAGATATGAAATTGAGGCCAAACTCTGACTTGTTCATAAAAGCAATACCTTCAGTACCACTGAGCGTAATTTCCAAGCATCTTCGAAAATAATTGTGGCATTTCACGTCAAGTACAGATTTAATCCAAGTAGTACCTAGATCGCAAATTGTTAAATGCATATTTTTGGAGATATTTTTGGTAAAACTGGCAATGATATCAAGGAGGTTTATTCTTGGGATGCAGTGGGAGAGAGTCAAAACTTAAAAGTTCATCAATTGTATCAACCAAAATAATAATAATAATTATTATTATTATTATCTCTGTTAAAGTAACTGAAAAGCTATCAAAGTACAAGGATTTGGAAATTGAGATCAACAGGATGTGGAGAATGAAGACCATAACAATACCAGTGGTCATCGGAGCTCTTGGACTTGTGAAGAAGGGACTAGAGAAGTACACTGACAAGATCCCTGGTAACATCAACATACAAGAAGTCCAGAAGATAGCCCTCCTCGGAACAGCACATATAATACGGAGGGTGCTATCACTATTGTAGAAAGCAACACCTACCCTCTAGAGCCTTAGGACCATTGTTTGGACCCTGCTGTCTAGGAAGTAATAAACAATGCATAAAGTAAATATAATAACAATAGTAATAATAATAATAATAATAATAATAATAATAATGATAATAATAGTAATAATGATAATTCAGTTTGTATATAAATGCAACGTAGTAGAGATACAGAATGGAAGCTTGTTTGTGGACGGTTTGAAACAATACCAGGAGAGTCACAAAGGTTAAATGAAATAATCGTGCAAATAAGACATGATATTAGAGCATGCTACGTGTGACAAAGTGTGCAGGAATTGTATTTGAGTGTGGGAGGATGGTGGAAGGAGAGGGTTTTCAAGTCCAGGAGGAACCATAAAGACCATGGATCCAGACAAAAATAAGATTTATAGATTTCTTGGAATAGAAAACCATCTTTCCATAACAGTCAAATTGCTAACTGACACAGAACTAACCAATACAAGCCTTATCAAGCCAATAACTGTAAAAATGATATGGGTTGCTGCATTTGGGATGAATTATGTCAGTTCAGTTAGGTGAGCTATACCAGGTGCTAAAGCTAGATTTGCATACTTGCAGACTTTACTTTATGAAGGAAGGTGAAAGAGGATTTAAGTAACTCAGAGATGTTTATAAGGAGAAAAAATTGAACAATCTTTTTGTGGTACAAATCTTGAAAACGGCGTTGAAAATTTGCGACATTGCGCTAAAAACATACCATTAATAATCAGACTGGTGGTTACAGAAGGTTATGGATGAAGTTTCAGAACCTCTTTCATATAACAAGGTTGTAGCAAAGACAGCTACAGAAATGCAAAATACTGTATTAATGGATAGCGAGACAGTGATGAGGATAGTTCTTTCCGTAATCATTCTAGACTAGGAAGATTAAACATATATTAGCTTCTATTGTATAGTTTTTCCGCATATGTTTTGCTTATATAGAGAGAAACCTTAAATTTCCTTCTCAATTTGACTTGTGATTCAATTTTCAATCTTGTCTTTCAAGGTTGCTTTTAATAGTAGCAGAATCGCTAATATTGTGACGGGTTAAATCTTTTTAAATGCTTTTGTTGTGTCGTCCAGCTCATACTTTTAATGTATGAAAAACATCGTCAATTGTATCTAACAAATTTTGATAATTATGTATACACTTGACTAATTCATAGTTTTTTCATCGATAATAATAATAACAATGATGATGATAATAATAATAATAATAATAACAATAATATTAGTAATAATGATAACAATAATAATAATGATAATAATGTATACTCAATTTATTTCTTTATGACGTTAAACAATACGAAACAGTAAAACACTTTGCAGGTGACTTGGAAATGACTGCTTCAATTTTGGCAAATAAACTTAAGTAACACAGTATTTCAAAAAATTGCAATTACTTTGCTTGAAATTTCATTAGTTCATTTCATTCTTTATTTCGTAAACAAAACGTCTCCACCTTGAGGGACAAGGACATGAAAGGAAAGAGCAGTTTTGTGGCTTGATGAAGCTTGATGGTCTTCAAAAGATTTTGGAGTTTCCTTCCAAGACCGGAACCCTCAAAATATGTAAGCTCTAAGACATGCATGTCTCTCGCTCAGTTGATATAAACAAGAGTCCTTCCAGACGGTCTTGTGCTATTGTTGGTCTCAACTGGGATCTGATTCATTTTTTGTCCCTGGAGATGAGCGCTCAGCAGTGGCAGAAAGACATACAAAAAGACAAATAAACAGACAAATCCTGGCAAAAACATAACCTGGTGGAAGTAATTAATTCATATCATACACTAAAACTAAGCCACATACCTTGTAAACGTATTCTATTTTAACTATCAATCAGATTGGTGATTATGTCAAGATTTTACTTCCGCATGCTTGCAAGTGGTTTTCACGGTATTCATCACCCCGCCGCGTCGTGCGACAAGTGTCTAAGTATACCAATAGGTTGCGTGATGGGGGCACTTGGAATGCGCTACGGCTTGTCAAATGCGACGCTCTAGGTGACGTAGTCATTCAGCAAGTTCCTACTACTGTTCAGAACACTGAAGACCAATCTACATCGGTACGCAGTAGACGTCGATCAGTTAGACTGCGCAATTTTATACTTATTAGCATTTTCTCTACAAGGGGAAAAACTGTAGTGTTGTGCTGATTAATACGATCGAGGATTGGAACTAGTATTTCGTAATTATGTAACGCCTGTTTGATTGTGAAATAGTCCTTAATAAAGACCTAAAACTTCCCTGTAAGTTTGTCTTTTTCTACTTTGCAATTGAGAATATATCTCTGTCAGAAGTATACCATTTGTTTTCCTCCTACTCAATACTACAAAAACGTATTCTATTTTACCTTTCAGATTACCTTCTAATCATGGTAGCCCTGATGGAGCGAATGAGACTTTAAATGTGAATGAATGAAACTTCCCCTTTAAAAAGTTGATCTGTAAACGGGGTATGCTCCCAATTAATACAAAAGTCATTATTTAACTTTTAATTTCAAAACTTCTGCAATCACTGCCAGAATCTTCAATGCAGCCTTCTCCGTCTCCATCCTTCTGTCTCCATGCTGCAGAGCCATCTTTTGTCCCTCTGTGCAGTAGATGCCCGATCCTGAGTGATATGTCATTGACAAATGATAGGGACGGTTTCAACTGTCTTTTCATCCATATTAGCGCCGTAGTGTGATTGTAGCGCATGTAGCTACATGCCCCTTAAAAAAGTTGTGATGGTAAAACCTAAAACTTTGTTTATAGGATGTCGTAACATGCCGGTATCAAATGATACCGGCATGATATCTTTTGTTTTTAGGCCAACTGTTTACATGATGTCGATACGATGCTGCCATGAGAAGGTGCGAATGCGGAATATAACCATGCCGATAACCATACCGGTAAGATAGCGACACGATATAAGGGGGTAACGACATGATTTCATCATTTTCATGTCACTTTCAGGGCCGTCGGGAAGGCAGCATTGCAGAGGGCGGTGGGAATGTTTTGAATTTGTCGACAAAGGGCGTGGTCAATAGAACTTGCCATGTCTGAGAAGTGTGTTTATTTATTGGTTCTCTTAACTCGATTTTTACGCCATGCTTGGCTTAGTTTTCATAAAAAAGATCTCTTGCTTAGATACTGGCTTGTAAAATCAAAGCAAATTGTAAACAGTCTGCGAATTTCCACACAATTCATTTCTGTAAATACCAAGCTCTTCCTATCGAAAATACTATTTTTCAGTTCCCAGAATTCCATATAACGGCCTCTCTTTAATAAAGCCTGGTGCAATAGGGTGCTATAAGGTTGCCTGTGGTTGCTTTCGTCATTTTGTCATCCTCCATCGTCCCGGCATAGCAGGCAATAATTGTCTAATGGAATCGTTTTCTACGGTTCTGCAGGCAGGCGTGTTGAATACCGCTAAACAACCGAGAGACTACCGTAAGGGCCGTGAAAGGTTGAACAAGTTCAACTAAAGGTACTTCAAATACGTGCCTGGGGAACCGAAACAAAGCGTTTCCATTAGAAAATAATTGCCTGCGATTCCGGGACGATAGAAGATGCCAGATTGCAGAAAGCAACCGCATGCAACTTTACCGTACCTACGGCTATATGGAAACCAGGCTTAACGGCCTTTCTCATTTATTGATTTTAGCTGTTACTAGAGTATTTTAGGATGTATCTATGTTCTGGACACCATTCGTAGAGAGCGCCGACTAATTATCAGCAGAAATTTTCAAAATTTATCAACTTGCCTAAAAAATGCAGGTCTAAGGTTTCATATGCCGACAGGTGCTTTTCTCGTGGGGTGTCACACCCCCTACACCCCCCAGGCGCGACGGCCCAGGTCTCTTTCTGAACAAAACTGCAAAACGATTTCATGGTTACGGGGGCCATTATGAATTGTCGGAAAAGTGAGACAAAATGGCGGATTCACAATGACAACA
>JANTCA010057280.1:0-17104 GCA_024741275.1 Chironex yamaguchii
ATAGATAGATAGATAGATAGATAGATAGATAGATAGATAGATAAATAAATAAATAAATAAATAAATAAATAAATAAAAGTCAATAAAACAGTTAATTAAATGAATACGTGAATAAATAATGTCAAAATGGATAAGTTAGTAAGTAATTGGAGAAACACTTCTACAAATAGACAAGTTTGAATGAAGCTTATAAGTGACTGAATAGATAAATAGACTGATACATTATTAAGTGAATCAGTTAAAGGTTTAACAAACAAATTTAAATCCTAATGTAATATGGTCGGGAAACAAGTTTGTTCATTAACTTTATTCATTAAAGTTGTAACTTTGGAACATGTTTATAGCTTTAGCAGAGACTGATAAACAGTTAATGAAAACTATAAATATGATGAAAACCTTCTTATTCACATATATTTTCTGCATTTTATCCTATGATAGAAAACATGAAAAGTGCACGTCCTGTACTATTTCAACTTTAAAATCGAAATAATAATCATAGACGTTGACCTTAACAGGGAATCACTGGTTGTTACAGCGGAGGTATTTAGCTCCACGGTATCGAAGTACTGAAAACGTAAAATAATGGCAGCTTTATTAACAAAATGACCACCAGGCTAATGTGTTTTAATGTAAGAGCCATGCTTTAAGCTTAACTATGGTGATATCTTACGTTTCATCAAAACGTAAGAAAAATTCATAGTTAAATGTATTAGTAGATTATGTTTTGTACATGGCATATCTGTTATATATTAGAGACTATCATGACAGCTTTGCAATACATTATTTCTTACATATGAGGTGTTGTAAATTGAAGTGAGGAATATCTTGAAAAATAATCTCTTGCGTTTGACCATGTAAGCATTTTGAAAAGCCATTACTTGAGTCTGTTGTTATCCCGAGTCTCGGGGAAAATAATTGTTACTGCACTTCTACTTTATCGTGAAATTTTCAAGACTGCATTTTTAACGAGAAAACTGAATTTTTGAAATCGTGTTTTATACTTTCACTAGGCTGAATAAATTGCTGCGTGGTGTTTTCAAACTGCGTGGTTGTGTATCGCAGTATATTGAACAAATGACTCGCTTTAAGTTTATCTTTAGTGATTCTGTCTGTCATAGTAGACGTCTTTTGAGACAGATCATGTCGTGGGGTACTCAAGAGCTTCTCCAGATGTTCCATGTAAGAAGAATTCGTTCAAATGATTCCTATGTCAAGATGTCAATATCCATAAATTTAAGCTTATAATTCTTTGCTTGTAAGCCTTGCTATTATACTATCCTTTTGAACGCCTAACAGTGAAAAGAAAGCAGCTTGTATAGATTACCATAGATCCCAAGGTCGGAAAAAGACATCACAGAAAACGCGGACACTAAGCCCGTTATCCTCAGATTATCAGATCAAATAATTGCAAAAAATGCAGCTATTTCTATTATATGCTTTCTCATACACATTATATTTTATGAATTGAACTTTAAAAGTTTGCCGGTTGATATATATTTTTATGGTATTATATTTTGCTGACAGTTTCCAAGATTACGTTTGTTTTTGTTTGCATTAATAAATTTATTGTTCCTTACGTCCAAAAGTGAAAGGACCCTTTGATTAATTATAATGACCTTTGAATGTCTGTCAAAATGCGTACAGTACCTTCTTTACCACAAAGTTTGGCGGGACAAACCTTCTCTTGTCCGAAAACTATTCCTTTAGAAATTTCACCTTGTCTGAAACCGAAACTCTTCTTTTCAATGTTTTGTCGTCGTTCGGTCTATTTATGACAAACTTTTACGTAGTGCATTAAATACAAAATTTCAAGTCTTCTATAATAAGCTGTATGATATATGTAAGTTTTCTAGCCTTCTTAAAAACTCAATAAAATTTAATTATTTTGCTTCTTCGACGGATTCCATTATCCTTGTCTCACTCACATCAATGTGACATGATGTTAAATGTTGTTGTGATAATTACTAATAAGTATATGATAATTGGTGCTACGGTATCAATAATCAATTCTTCAAAGATTTCTCCGTGTTCTTTTGATCTACACAGCAAGGTATGTTCTGAATGATTTCACCTAATTTTTATCGTCGAAACATTTGATAAATAAAAGTAATTAGTACCTTATAATCAATTCCTGCTAAAGTGATGCACTTTTCTCCTTGAATGTAAAGATGCATTAGGTTATAAATCGGATTGTTTTTGCACAAAAATGAGTGTTATCATTTTGTAGTCAGTTGAGTTTGAAAAAAGAAAATTAAAAATCGACTGTACCAAAGCCTTTGATAGTACCAAATTAACAAATTTTGGAGTATCTTGAAACACCTAATCTTGACAAGAGATATATCAATCTCCTTAAACTCATGTATGAACATTTTACTGCTCAGATAAAGCCTGATGCTGGCAGGACAAGACCAATAAAAACACGAAAAGGAGTCAAACAAAGTGATATCCTGTCAGCATTGTTTTTCTGTGTGGTCATAGCTGCAGTAGTATGGAAAGCTGAGCTCAGGGGCGGATCCAGCGCAAAATCTGACATTCGCAAAATTCAAATCTTGTCCACAGTACCACGCCCACAGTGCCACACGCATAATGCCACGCCTATGCCTCACAATAGTATGTGTTGTATACTTGAGAGATGGGCATGGTTGACCTGACTAAGACAGCACTTCTATAAACTTCATGTCAATGTGAGAGATAGTATTGTTACAAACACAAAGGAATGATTTAATTCAAGTGTGCAAGACACAAAAGGGTTTGATAACAGCTATAGGTACTCATATATTTCAAGAATTTCGTTTGTTAAGATGTACGTAGTAAACCTGGGTTGTATTGTTATACCGGCTGTATGTCAGCATTCAAGATATCCTATCGAAAATTTCTAAAAGGTCAATCTTTCACTTCTGTAACACTGCAAGTAGGACGATCCTTTGATCTATAGTGTTGCAATCTCTCAGTTAATCATAGTAAAGTCATCCTCATAGTAGAGTCACCCTCCGTCTCACAGAGTCATCTGACACTCGAATTTTGATGAGGGGGACAGCCCTTATGGAATTAACAATTTGGTAAAAAATATCAGTTAAAAATATTTTTGCTAGGTTACGAAAACCTACCTTTTGACCAAAACATTGTAACAATCGGTCTTTAATCCGAATAATGTATATGGAATTGTCTGTGGATATTTGGTTTTAAGGTCTGGTCTCTTTTTTGGACTCGGAACCAAACTAAAACACGAAATATTAAAGTTGCAGCTTAACAGCCCTTTTTAACAGGAAAAAGTTCCTACCATAATTGACATACAATGTCTTGACCATGTAACTGAATGATATACTTATCCTTCGTAAAGTACGAAAATCTCTAAAAATGTCTATAAAGCATCACAATTGAACAGATGAGGGATTGGAATGGGCATATTTTTCTTCAGGATCGATATATCTTTACTAATAGAAAAAAGTTAAAGGTACAGTTTACAAAATTGAAAGGCAAGCGATACGGTTTGGAAGTAATTTTTCCATTTGCTGTCAATTACTATTTCACTGCATTGATTCATTTTGCTTTAAACTCAAAGGTTGTTTTGGTCCCTTATGCTCTTGATCCAACAAGTATTATTTTCTGAACTGTGATTCTTGTTGCTCTGAGTTTCATTGGCATAGAAAGCCAGATTAAAAGGCTTAATCACCATGACAACAGTGTGTTAAGTATCAGGATGATTAGTTTCAATAGATTATGTTGTCAAGGAGATAAGTTCAAAAGCGAGGAAGGCTTTTATAATCATCTCTTCCCACAGCAAGCAATCCCAACATCAAACTTGTTCAGACCAAACAGCACCTTTATTCTAAGAAACCAACAACAAATACAGTGACCCCGATTCAGGAAAGTGTGAAATGTTAACCATTTTGTGAAGAATCGAATAAATTTACCAATGAAGTTTTAAAAAAAACATGGAAAATGAGAGCTAGTCTAAACTTAAATGCGCTGAGGAAATACCAATATAAAGATAAGAATAACAAAAGCGCTTCTGTCGCCATTAAGCGTTTTGCACTCAATGAATTCACATTGTGCTGTTTATAAAACAAGGCACTAGGAAAAGAATTACATCTTTGAAGAATATTGATTCCACTAAGGGTCAAGTATCCTTCATTGACTTTTATTAGAAATTTCTATTTGATAATAAGGCCCAGTTGCGACCACCGTAATACGTTCCGTACCAAATGCGATATTTCATTTGAATCAAATCAAGAATACGCCAGTTGATTCGAAGATCGCATTTGGTATAAATCGTGTTTTATTGCTTTAGATAACTTCGTGCTAAAATCCTGTCAATCAAACTGGTGTAAAATATACCCCAAGTATCCAAACGACAACTATCGAATTCAAGTTGACAATTTGGACTTGTTCTAGGGTAAATCACACAGGAATTGACAAAGAAGAATATGTTATACATCGTGTTAATATAAGTGTTAGCTTTTGATTCTGACGCTTGCACGTTTGAGCTCTGCTGGTTCCCACCCAGTGCAGCTCCTGCAGTAATTCTCCACATTTGACAAATACATATAAAAGCACTTGTGTCTGTTAATGTACTACATATTTCTGACACTGATGAAGCTTAAGCCAAAACACAAAATTAATATTAATCAATTTTCCCCTTAAACACCGCTGGGTTTTGGCTCGTAATACCAATAACGTGATAAATGTGTGTTAAATACATAAAAATCCTCAAGATATATACAAAACTATTTCTAAAGAAGCTTGACAAAAGTACTACAAAACGTAGCCAAGAACCGAAAATCTTCGATACCAGAGGGTCCTTCGTATCGAGAAGAACCTTAAAATCAATTTTGTAAATCCAAGAAGAATGCAAATTTGTCAGAATGAATAAAACCCTTGCTTATACATGGTTCCTCTTCTAGGAAATACTCTATATTTTTAATTATCTTGCACCTGATGCTAGTAATTGAGTCCTGTTTAAATATGTTCTTTTTATGGTTAAATTTTCCGCTTCTCACAATTTTAGAAGGTCAAAAACATTTTTTTATCAATAAATAAGAGGAAAATATGTCTAACTAAGAAGATATGATTCCAGACGGGATATCTTGGGAACTGCAAACCATAATCTTTCGTAAACTGGTTTATAGAAGTACAGGTGATTAATGTCCAGGGCTGATTATCATTCATTTGGCAGATGGTTCATCTTGCTGTCTTCTTTACATGGGTACGAAGTAGTCAGTCGCTTGGGTCTAAAAAATTGGATATTCACTGTAAGCCTAGCTTAACAGCAGAGGAGTATAATCCTTGTGTTATCCGTTGGAAGGGAAACTGCATGACGTGGTATTGTGGTAGCGGGCTAAAAAATATTGGCTCCTACTTCTTTATTTTCATGATAGTTTCTGAACATTAAATTGTTTATTTTTAGAAAACAGGCACAACCCTAAGCTTAGAAACATTAATTATAAATGAGACAAATTGCACAGACACTTAAATTTCTTCCATTTATTTGGTGTTCATGAAAATTAAAAAACTTTAATAAATGAAATTAGATCCTATAGGTCAAAGAATATCGATATAACATGGATCATAAAGTATTCCGAGGTTTGTTCAGCTTAACCGTTTAAGAATATTTATGAGCATGGCAAAAGAAAAGGCAAAGAACTATTTGATTTTAGAAAGTATATGTTAAGAATTTGTTAAAAATGCAACAGCAATGAACCAAATTCACTGATTCCTCTCTGTTTTTTTCTCAAAAGCTAGATGATTTTCCATTATTCAAAATCGTAAAATGAATGTGTACATGATTTTGTAGCAATCAGCAATAAAAGTAGACAATTAAATATCATGTTATGAAACTATTTAATAAATATTGCAAGAACGTTCCAATATATTAAATGAGCCATGTTGATGTCAGTGCAATATGAATCTAAATACTGACTGTAGTGCTAAATCTCATTTGCACCTTTTGCTTTACTCTACATATATATTAGCTATGAATTAGAGTTGCAATTATGAAAAACAAAAAAACAGCCAGACATGTCTTGAGAATTTTGGATGTTTCGTTATCTTAACACAACATTCACAGAATACAATTGAGCATCCTCAACTTTGTAGAGACACGAAATAGGGATTTATCAGTAATTGTGACAAGGCTTGTGTTAAATGTGTTTCAAACGCTAACCTTCTACATAAGTTACTTGTTTCATTTTTCTCTTTATGATAATTCACTTCTTCCTGTTGGAAAAAGGATGCGATATATTTCTTTAGAAGAAACTCACTTCAGGAAGGATCAGTCCAACTTTTATTTGCACTCCAATAATGCAAGAAAGGCTAAATAATATCATGTATCATTCTTGTTCTCCACGAATGTTCTTTACTATTTGAAGCAAAAAATTTATGAATTTAGGTCATAAGCATAACACGTTTGATTATCTAAGGATATCAACATTAACAGAAGAAAAAGAAAGGAGGAAGAATATGTTTTTTAGTAAGAGAATTGAAGCGAAAGGAACACCTCTTTTCTTTGCAAAACGTTCTTTCGGTAAGGGACAAAGTTTGGAGCTAAACAGCTTTCCAGGCTGAAGCACAATCATAAGCTCACTCAGCTTAATGGTCTTTCTTATGATTGCAACTTATGGCTCAAAGTTCTGTACTAGAGGTAAACTAGCATTATTATTAATGTACGTTTCTGTTTAAGCAGTAAAATAATACACTGGTACCAGTACAATCATATTGTTGTCAGAAAACCATCCGTCTAGCTCATTTAGGATGAGTGGTCTCATTTTTAGGGTCTTACAGTGTTCATGAAGGTCTCTTTAGCTCATCACTTTTTTGATGAATTTCATGTTATATGTAATGGGTCTACTTGGAAGAGAAGTATGCTAACTGAATTGCAGAGGTCCTCTACTTTTTTCAATACTTCTTGTTTCAAGCTCTTTCTGCAGCTCTTTCAGTAACCATTTCTCCTGATAGTTTTACCTGTCGATTTCTCAGACCTTGTACAACACAACAGCAATTATTTAATGCAGGAAGCATAGTGAACAATAAGTTTTCCTGGCAGAGGTTTGTGGTACACACCAGCCGCTGGAACTGACTGATAAGAGCTGGAATCAGCGATCTCCTATAAGCTTCAAAGAATTACTCTTATTATTTCATATTTAAAGATTCACATTTGGATGTCGGTCGTACTTCGGTGAGTGTAACGGTTGCCCTGAAAGATCCATTTGGATACAACATATGTAAAAATCTTGTAGCTTTGCTCAAAATTTTGCAACAATTTTCTGGAGCTATAAAAAGTCTTTAAATTATTTCGTAAACATCGATTTTGCAGCCACGTAAATAACATTCCTAACAATTTTGCTACCTGTACTCAAGGTATCCATAACTGACAATGATTCCTCTTGATTCAATACCACAATTTGATTGACTCTCTAAATGATAATCATTTATTATATAATTTCACGTAAACAGAGTATCCGCTACGAGTTAAAATGTACTCAAAGTGAAGTTTTTCTCCCTTGATAATTAGCAAAGTGTCCGTTTGCTTTGAAATAAATCCACTTTCTTCGAAAATTCAGCTTAGACAAGAGCGTGGGTAAGTGGAAACGTTATACTACTACTCGTGTAATTGGCTTGATTTGTTCGGGATTTGCTTGAAAGTCACATATCTATATTGCAGCACTGATTAGTGCTGAGATAACTCCTTAATTAGTGCCTTTGAATCCTTTAGTGGCACACGCTTTAGTGTCAAGTGGTAAAAATAAATATAATATTTAACAAACAAGTGATTATGTGATACGTTGGATCATTGACGTGTTACTATAAAGTCCTATCAAAGCAGAGAAAAGAAACGTTTTAATGTTTTGAACCTGAAAATGTCTTTGCAACCGCATTTTTGTCAATTCATCGATGTAAAATGTGCTTTCATTATCATTAAAATTCCAATTACACGTTGGCTAATTTTGTAGCACTGTATAATTTGACATTGATTTTTGAAGAAAAGCCTCCTACAAACTGAAACTTTTGGTTCCTTAATATTGTTTTAGAAATTAGAACATGAAACAACTTGTTATAGATTTATGCTAAGTATTGAAAAGGCAAATGTAGTTATCCATCAAGTTTTAACAATAAGCCACATGTTGCAAACAAGCCAAGAGACAGAAGGAGGAACAGGTTATAAGATTAATATGATGTTATGAAATACGTATTTCTGTTCTCAATTTATGGGAGTTATCGCCCCACCACCCCCACTCCCATGTTTGGACTCGTAGCTTCTCTTTCGTGTATTATTCTACAGTTTTACCTCCTGAATTCAAGATTAGCTATAATTCAAAAATGTTATCATATTTTCCTCATGTCTCTAAACATCTGCGTCTGTGTCGCTTGCTATCAAATTAGTTTACATGGCATTTACTTGAATAATCAAATAAATGATAATAGTTGCCTACCATTTGTATTCTTGATATTGATACAATATTTGCTTACCTGATACATATTCGCATATTTGCATGACATTTATGTACTCGTGGCTTGGCAATTAGACCATAAAATGATATTGCTCTTTGATTTCAACTTCCATTTTTGCAGAATTACAAGTTAAAATGCATTCACAAATCGTTCACAATAAAAGTTCTAGTTGATGAGCATATCATATAGCAAAGAGTTATTATAATTAACAACATGCATTTTGAACTCAATTAAATCACTTCAAAGCTGTAGGAATCACCCTACAGGTTGGCTTTATCAACAAAGGAAGCTTACGATTTCCAATTGGATCCTCTCCAAAAGCCAAAACGAGCCTTTTAACTCAAGAAGCAACATCTGTATTAAGACAAGATGTGTACTTGTTCCTAGAAAGTCCCGTCCACCGCATACACCGATGAATAACTCATACAATCACTTGCTAAAGATTTGCTCTCTAACCTCATACTTTATATCATTAGATGAAAAATGCGTCACTTTCCAGCTTTGTGATCAATTTTTCCAGTAACGTCTCTATATCACTGTACCCGACAAACTTGTAGATACACAAATACATAACAAATAGCAAAACAGATAAAGGACTTGCTTAAGCGTTTCTCTTACTCGTAGTGGTTTCACATATTTGTCATTTTATCAATACACGCATAACCAATAGATTACATACTTGATTATTGAACGAATAATTTATATCAGTTCAGATGCTATCAAAAGACGGAAGCACAGATAAAGAAATTAAGAAGGATAGGCAATACAAAATCCACTTGCTGGAATGATCCTAATGCCATTATCATCAAACGTTAGTATGTCCTTTACGCATGAACTGGTCAAACGCTACATTTGGGTCTTTTTACTTTATGGTGTGGAAATCTGGACACTCAAGAAAAGTACTGAGAAACGTTTAGAATCCTACGAAATGTGGAGATTCAGGAGACTATCGAAAACATCCTGCAAAAGCACGTAATGCTGAAGGCCTTAGTCGTGTCAGTGAGAAGCAACACCTTCTGAAAACGGTCCACCGACGTAAAATGAAGTATTTTGGTCACTTGGAAAGACGACAAAATGGCGTTCTACACCTACCCTGCAAGGACTTTGTAGAGGGAGACGTCCCGAGCAACAGGATATGCATGTCATTATCACTCGACAGGTAGATTTGGACCCTTGACCAAATGCTACCAGATTACGAAGGAAGTCTGTGGTCGACCACCTCAAGCCTAGGGACGGCACATGATCGAGGTCACTGTCATGGGCAACAGATATGTTTTCTGGTATCGTCTTTTCCATTTAAACGAAATATAAGTCTTGTTCATATGGAGTCTGTGCGTTCTTGCCTTGAAATCTAGTTAATCATTAAAACAACATTGAATTGCTCTTGAAAATCGTAATAATTTGTCTGCTTGCTATTAGACTTTGATGAGACCTCTGTCATTGTAAGTAGACTTCATGAATACACAAAAGAAAAAGTGTTGCAAAAAAAGTCCTGAATATTCTTTCGGAGTAAACAAAATTTGTTCGAGATATTTTGAGAACATCCGATTACAGGGTGGGAGCACTGCCAGGACGGTCTTAACATAATGCAAAAGTTGAGTTATTTAAGCGGATCAAGCCGGATCAACGATCTAGTAATGCCATGTCTTACCAATTGAACAACTATAATAAATAATTTGGCAATAACATGCAATTTGTTTTTATTACATGTTTTTAACATTTTTGCGCAGATACTGGAGAGATTATGAGAATTAAACCAACTGTTTACCTTCCGTTCTTTATTTTTGAACATATTCATGGCAGAGGCTCTATTTATTGAGGTAACGAATCTGATTTGTGTGTACGTTTAGGTGTTGTCCGAGCAATTGTCGGCTTGGGATTTATCAATATATTTGTATAATTCGTTCATGAATAATAAAGATTGTACTTTTATTTTTAATGTTATCATGCTATAGAAATTTCAGCAAAGTTTTTGGCTTGAAAATTGAATGTTCTGTCTGTTTTTCGCATATTTCTCTTTGACGACGTCTAATTAGCCTGATTTTGCTTGGTACGTCTTTAGTTTATTTAATGTCACTCCCAAAAAGTAAATTTGAAGCAAACATTTTGGGATAACATAACTATAGCAAAAAGTTTGCACCTAAGTCAAATTTGTATATAATGCAATACACTAGTAGCTGTACATCAGGTTTTTGGGGTGCATGGGGTGCTCAGGGAGGGGCTGCACCTCTGATGTGGGAGCTGATGCATTCATGAGTAGCTCTCCACTTTAACCCCTTGATACTCAGCTCTTACTTGTGGCTCCCAGAAGCCGTAGCATGTGCAGCGACTACACCCCGGGCAACAGCTTTGCCAGGCCGGCTAAACGTAGTAAGGGTAGCCATTTGGGCCTCTGCCCTTCCCTAATTTCTCAAGAACTTGCCTAACCCAGGACGCAAATTGCAGCTGGCGGAATACGCGGATGAAGCTAGTAGTCTGGTTCAACGAGTAACAAAACAGTTCTCAACAACGCACTGTGGAGTGCTTAAGGTAAGATGATGCATGTAAGAACTTTATGGTCATCCATTGCATCTGTTTCAATATGCGGCTGTTTTGACTCTGTCTTACCGCTGGTATCAGATGGTTGCAGACAAGAGAGCCAGGCCAACAATGCGCAATGCTTCTCCACTTTAAACCAAAGTCATTTGTGCAAGTCATCTTTTCATCGTCATTGTCATCCACTTAAAAGTCCTGCAACGATGGGCGAGCGGCCAAGTGAGAGTTCAATGGAGGTAGCAGCTGCAGACCTGCACATAGACGGTTCAGGCCACAGGGTTGTTTCTTGTTGTACCAAAGCAGCAGGAAGATTTGGCAGCTCCCTGGGCGACTGAGTAACCCTCTTTAGAATATCGTTGTTTACGTCCTAGCATGAGGAACGCCCTAGAAAAGGTGTCCAAATTGCCTGGTCCAAACCCTCTTTGCTCAGTTTGCAGAGACTAGTGGGAACCTCTAACCTGCGGTTGAAACAACAAAATCCAAACTTGTGAAGATCACCCCTCTGGTCATTGGCACGTGGAACGTGCGTACCCTGCTAGACAGGGACAACACTGACAGACCTCAGAGCAGCACTCGTAGGTCAAGAGCATGCAAAGTACAACATTGATATTGTTGCTTTAAGACACGCCTGGCAGACAAAGGCGAGTTTTTAAGCATGGCTCTGGTTATACTTTCTTTTGGAGTTGTCACAGTAATGGTAAACGGCGTGAATCGTGAATCAGGATGTTTGAGTAACGAAGACAGTGTGTGGAGCAGGCTGCTGGACAGGTTATAGGCTGATCATCTTCAAATTTAACATCAGAATGCAACCTAAGAGACCCACAGGGTTCCAAACCATTGAAACACCATAACATGAACATGTTGAGTGATGACCAGTGGTGGAGCCACGGGGGTGTATGGGGGATAATTACCCACCACTTTTCTGAAAATATGTTAATTCAGGTTCATCAAAAAACTGCATAAAAATGTTAAGGTCCCTAGGGGTAGACCCTCAATAACTTTCGCTTTCTTAGTCACACCTTGTCTTGCAAACTGATCGTAGAAATTATGGTCTATCTTTATCAAATTTTTCTGTCTTCACCATTGTACCAGTTCTCATTCATTTGTTTCAATTTTCTTTTCTTGAGCTTAGTGACTGCATTCCCTAAAGTTTTTTATCTCATTGTCACCTTGCTAATCAAATACATTTACGTAACTACTGAGAATTAGGAGTGACTTCTAACGATGCTTAGGTTGCTTTTCGTCTGCATACTTGCTCATCTTTCTACAAACAAGAATGCCAAAAGCATCCCACGCACATCAATTCACAATTTTAGCATCCTAATCAATTCCAACCTTTTTGCCTTTTACTCAGTTTCCTCATTTGCAAATTGCCGTTGATTGTAAAGACAACCAAGGACAATGAGTTGGCAAATTTTAATCTAAGTCTGCATAAAAATCTTAAGATAGCAGCTTGTGTTACTGTCACAACTTCATCGTGTGCACAATCGCATAGCAAAGTGAAATTATTTGATTTATACCCGTGCGAAAAAATGTGGGAAGAACGACTTGAGCAGTTGCTGATCATCAGCAGTGAACGGGACATCTCTGGTGCAATGGAGCTTTCATCGTTGCAAGCAACATTTGCCACCAAGTCACGAAAGCTTCCACTTCGAGAATTATTAAAGCTACATACTGGTGTCTAAAGGACATGCTTAAAAATATATATTTCTTGTGATTATGAATGATTTCATTTTTCTTTTTTCTTAATATGTCAAGGAAAAGGTACCTTTGAGTTGAAAAGGGCGTTTCTCTAAAATCTGGATAGAGTGATCGGACCCCATTTTATTATCTTTCTCCCCACAGATACCCTCCGAGGAGGCTGGCGCTGCCACTGAGGATGACAACATCAGGCAGTGCTTTTTAGACACAGTAGGTGAACATCTAAAGGTAACCGCATTCGGTAACTTAAATGTGAAACTGACTGAGCAGCACCGCATTATGCTGTTTACAAAACTGCTTCAGAGTTTTTGGGTCCTTCCACTTGGTCGGGCAAATTGGTTTGACGAAAACTGCTCTGAGATTCAAAAACGTCTCGACGAATAACACTACTTTGCTTCAACGTCCTTCAAGGCATGACATAAAGAATTTCTATGCGGGGTTGAAAGAAGTTTACGGTACAACTTCTAATGGTTCATCGCTTCTGCTCAGCTTAGACGGACTCACTCTTCTTACTGATAAAGAAGCAATTTTCAAGAGGTGGCCTTAAAACAACATTCTTTAACAGCGTCATGCAAAGAAACTAAACCACTTTCATACAACCTGCCTATGTAGACTGATGCCCATATGTTGGCAAGACAGAATTCCAGTTCTTGCCTGTGCGAACGTGCCCAGCACAAGGATGTGCAAGGATTGGCCTAACAAGCCACCTGTGCACCCACGATAAACTGAACTGAAGTAGTGACAGAATGGTCAATGTCGAAATCGACCGACGAACACACAAAAAAAATAAAGTTTACAATTGTTGGATGCAGTCCAAGTAGCATAATATGTTGTTTGCATGTCAAATGTTAATTGTAGTTGGATAGTTTATTTAGTTATAAAAATCTCAAGACCAGAGCTTTTCTGTCAAAAAGGGAAGGCAAGGTATATAAAATCATTGAATCGACAGTAGATTGATAGACAGAGAGGCAAATAGATAGACAGATACATGACCAGGGAGATGAGTAGATAGACTGACAGACAGACCCACAGAAAGATAAATTAACAGATCCGTTAATAGATAAATATGTAGACCAAAAATAGATAGACAGAAAGACAAAAAGCAAGGTAGATAGATTTATGATCGATCACTTCATAGACAATTTGTTTTGTTCTTGATAATTCTATCTGAGTTAAGAAATTGGAAAATGGAGCACATGACCACAATCAGTATCCCATGACAATTCAAGATAAAATCATTATGTTATTTAAATAATGTTTTCCAAGATCTAATAACAACTGAAAATGTCACTGTACGTAAAATGAAAATATCTATGTGAAGAATAGGGTTTTTTCAAAGCTAAAGATCAGTTTTCTGGTTTCTTCTTTGCCACAACATTCACTTGCAACTTCAAGATGGTAAAAGCCACTCACACTTGACCTATGAAGCTGACAGGAGTCTGTTGTATCCCATTCTCCTCTATCTAAACTTTTATAATTTACACTTAAAACAGCACCTAAGCAATCTTATAATAATGCAAGAATATTAAAAAATTCGATCATGTGTGAAAATAATATGCTCAGCTCAAAACTAACCTAATGATGTAAGACAGCTTCTCTATATTGTCTATTCTAAACCATTACACATCAATACCTACATGTAAAATTTAAGAAAAAGAAACATTGTGTCAAATTTAATATTTTTTACCTGCAGATGAAACTGGAGCATTGATCTGCATGATTTTCTCTCCTTGCTGTCATGACGACCAATGTGAAAGCAAACCAGAAATCTAAATGATATTTTAAAGTCAATTTAGTTAGTACCTTACATACCGGTCAAATGACATATAATCAATTTCATACGTAACTGTACTGGCTATAAGCTAACTGTGAAGATAGAAATAGCATTTTAGACAGTTCTTTTTGTTTAAGTTTCGAAAGCATATTTCCACTGGTTTTGTTGTCTTTAAAGTCTTGGTCATCTATTTTTTGTTACTGACAGGATTGATTTCTGGATTGTATGTTACTAAACTTTATTTCCTGTCATGCACAGGTGTACTTATTCATATCGTTTGTGTGTCAGTGACTTCGATATCTTTCATACAGTAAGGTCATGACCATGTTTTTGCTTGAAGAGAATGGGCCCACGGCAGATGACGAATGGATGTATCACATAATTTTGTCAATTGATGTTTAGTAATATCAAGCAAGGTTGAAGTCGACAGACTCTCTTCTGATACTTGACGTTTATAGTTAACTTGATTGTGATCTTCAGATGGTATCTAGTTGTAGGAAATAATCAAAAGAAAAATCAATCAGCATTCTTCTTCATGAGGATGATACAGATACCATACAATATCATACAGTGACTGACAACCAGATTGAAAAGTGATAGAGACAGGACACTATGTGGCAACTGTGACAGGGTTGTCTTTGCCACTTGTTTAGAATTGGTCTGTAAATCATGTCAAAAGTGGCATTCATTAGCTATTCTATTGCTTTATGTAAGATTATCCTAAAATTAATAGAAGGATAAATGTCACTAGTCCTACAACAAGTTGTCATAGAAATTTAGAGTTTGTGGAATGTTCACATGTGCTTTTGCTGGATATGGAAGCTTTGGATTTATTTAGGATTGGAAAGCCTAAGTTGCCTTCTTTTCACTTATGTTTTCAGAGAAAATTCAGTCCTAGTCAATAATTATGATGAATTATTGCATTTATAATTTTTGACAGTTGCAGCATACTCACGACGAATGGTTTGGTTGTTCAGCAGAGCACCATATTCCAGCCTTGGTGTTGACTTCTCCTTCGTGATTGTCTTCAGCCTAACCTTCAACTTGCATATTATTGATCGCTACCGCAGCCTGCTCCTGGGTATGCCTTTGATTGCTGAATTGCACTTCGATACCGTTTTTTGATGAAAATGTAATCAATCTGGTTCTTAGCCCTGTCTCCTGGCCAAGTCCATAGTCGACGAGGATGTTGTTTGAACCATGTGTTGGTAATAGCATATTCATTAGCTTCTCATCATTGTATCCATCTTTCTCCTCTTTCATTCTGTGCACCTAGACCAAACTTCCCAACTGTTTCTCCGTTAGGTTCATTTCCATCTTTCGCATTTAAGTCTACCATTATGATTGTAACATCTGTAGACTTGCATTGCTTTTTAGCCTTCTCCAATGTTTCGTAAAATTGTCAATCTCTTCTTCACTGTTTGTGGATGCTGGTGCATACACTTAAATGACGACAATATCTGTGGGTTTTCCTTTCAGTCTCACTAGCATGACTCTATCTGAAAAGGGGCACCATCCTAACAAGCTCTTTGTGCTTTCTTTGTCCACTATCACAGCGACTCCTCGTTCGTGGTTCATTTCACCTGAATGTAATACTCTAAAAACATCGCTATTGAACTCGTTGTTGCCCGTCCGCCTTACTTTGCAAATGCCCAGAATGTTCACCTCTAGTCTAACCATTTCTGCTTTACGTTATCCAGCTTCCCGCTTTCATACAGTGTTCTTACATTCCATGTTCCTAGTCCAGTGGATCAATGGGTCAAGGTTGCAAGGTGGCCTGGCGGATGATCAGCGGTATGCAGACAACGGACCTCAATAGCCTTGGAAGGCATTCCTTCTAGAGATGGTGCATCAAATAAAAACACTGGGCTTAAGGCAGTGGTAAATCACCGCTCTATTCTGCCAAGAAAATCATGAATATGAACCCTTTAAGTAATGGAGATAACGGCGTGAATGTGATTCTTGCTGATGGCTAGAATTCCTTGCCCGGTACTGACGTCCATGGTTAGCAGGTGGTGCCGGACCGCCATCGAGGTACTGTCTGCAACACAGCCAAACAATAACTGAGACTAGGAACAAATATCTTAATTGATTTTTTTGTGAATGTTTCTGACAACATAGCAAAGACAATCCCAAAGTCTTCAACGTCTCCTCTTGATTATCAATCAAACAGAATTCGCAGTTCATTTTTCCTTACCCCTGTTACTTTTATCGAAGTAAATGATATTATCGACATTTTAGACCCTTCTAAATCTGTAGGTCCTAATAGCATACCAATGAAATTACTTAAAATCATTGGACACTCTGTCTCACTACTTCTCGCAATTCTTGTGAATCAATCCTTCTGGTCTGGCATTTTCCCTAATAAACTTAAAATTGTTAAGGTGATATGCTTGTTCAAAAAAGGAAATTTTGAGCTACCATCTAATCATAGGCCAATTTCTCTATTATCTATGTTCAGCAAAATATTTGAGAGACTAATGTAAAACATTTGGAGTAAGTAGAACAGTTCACATACTTGGGCCAGCTTATAACAGCTGACGGGAGATGTGATGCAGAGGTCAAGAGTAGAATTGAGATAGCAAGGACAAGCTTCATGAATATGAAGAGTCTTTTCTGCACAGCTGGACTGAAACTAGAAACAAG
>JANTCA010057291.1:0-24627 GCA_024741275.1 Chironex yamaguchii
TCTGAGGAGTGTCAGACGAAAAAAGCTTTTAAGTATGATTTTAGCGCAATGTCGCAAATTTTCAAGGCGATTTAAAAGTAGAAGCATTGGGAGATTGTAAATATTTGACAAGCCATGGGATTAGTTAACAGCAGCAAGTCCTAAAAAGACCGGCAACCCATACAGTTACCATCACCGTGCTCTAACATAAAGCATGAAATATCTATTGACCTCGTCAGAAAAGATACTACATACTTCTAGAAATCAAGACGAAGCTTTTCGCTGTATGCCTTTGACAGTAACCTGAATCTGTTCCGAATGTGCCATCATATAATTAACAGTGACAATTTCCCACTTAGAAACCATAATTCCCACCTTTGGAGGCATAATGTCACCCTATAATCCTGTTACTGTTCAATAATAAAGAATACCTTAAAAATTCTCGGATCCAGACTGATCCGGATTGCTACCAGGAACTAAACACTTGCTCCATTCATGTGCAAGTCCGACCCTCCGAAAATTTGATCAAAATCAGTTTATAACAGACAAAGAGGGAAATAGACCAACAGACAAACCAACGCCATTGAAAAAAGTTCATATTATCTCTGTCTCCACTTTTCAGATACCAAGAGATATGACATTTGCAAAGCGATATCAAATAACATCATGGCAAGTGTAAGACATTACCTTGCTATTAACTGCCCAGCTTCTTCTTTTAATGCTATTTGGGTTTTCTGCAGAGAAGATATTTGGTTCATAAGCTCTCTGGGGCATCTAAGGTAAAATCGTTGATTAAACAGGCTTAATGTCAGCACATAAATATTGATTGGTAAAAAACTCATAACAAAGGGTTAAGATTCAATCAATCCTGATATTTCATTCTAGCGATATGCATCCAAAAAGTATAACATTGAAGCTTTCTTACAGATACAGTATCCATACAACACCACCTGCACAGGTGCTTAAACAATGTCTGTTTAGTGAATGTCTTTAGATCTCTCTTATTGAAAGTACAAATGGCTAATCAGCTACAGTAGCATCTGTTCTCCAATGCAAAACATGGAAAGTGATGACAGTTATTGACTCTCGTGCCAAGTAGCGATGAATTGTAATATAAAAATAAGTTCCTAAAGAGCTTTGTGAGATTCCCTTTCCACTGTAAATAAAGAGATGAACAACTTATAAAACATATGACTTATATACCATATGACAACAATCCCTTAAATGAAAACATGTCTAAATATATACCGCAGAACTTTTGCTCCAGTTTCATCTTCTGTTTCCCATTCATCCATCTTCTTTTTTAATCGCTATTAAAATAAGAAGAAATGAGTCAGTTTTTTAAATTGCTAATAAGCATTGCAGCACAGCTTTTATATCCTCATTAAAACTATTGTGCATATTTGTACACCTTTCCTAAAAAACTGACAAGAAATTATCATTCTATCCTTACCATGCACAGATGCTACTGCAAGTGGAATCTTAAATGTCCACAGGAGCACAAAATGTTTAAATAGTCTGGAACAGATGCCGTTTGAAAGGCTTTTAGAAAGCCTAACAATGACCAGAATGAACATTGCTTACTTATAGCTGCTGTGAAAAATCTATTGCCTGGTCTATGAAAAGTAAAAATTGAAAGAAGATTTAAACCTGTTTTGTTTTCACCACAAACTTGGTTAAGTGACACATGTCTAAAAATACATGGGTTGACCTGTTACAAAAACACCACCGAAGCTGTAAAAATGTCCAATATCTTTAAATAAAATGACTACAAGTTCCCATTAGACCTATAAAATAGTCCATATTAGTTAACATACCTCATTTTCGATTTCAAATTTCTGCAATTCTTTGATTTGAGACTCTGCTCTTCGTAGCTTTACATTTGCAGCATCACATTTCTCTTGTAACAAGAGGTTGTTTTCACTGCCTTCCCTAGCAAAGATATATCACTAATCTATTTTTAAATCTCATACTTCATGGTAATACTACTATGTTGCACAAAGCAAATGGACTTACATATGTCCTTTTCAGAAATAAAAAACATACATGTAGCAAAATGCTCAGGCAAATTCATTCATGTGTGCAATTCACAGGCATACTTATTCAAGATGATAAGATGGTAATTAAGAATTGATGCAAAAATTCCGTATTTGTCTTGTTTTATTGACAAAGATAATCAAGCTATTGATAAAATGAATATCACTGTTGATATGTGTTAATGAATTTCCTATTCATAAATGACTAATTGCCAGTTTCTTTAAAATGTTGTGAGATATGTCAGTAATCATGGTATATTGAAGGACATTGTATGTGTCTAACATCTAAGTACTGCTTAACTTAAGAAAAATAACTCTTTGTGCATGTGAAGAAAAGCACTTATCAGTGTGCCTGTGCATGAGTGTATGATCCCATGTGTCAAACGAAAGGCCTGATATGTGTAAGAGAATATCTACTACTACATGTTGCAAATTGTAGATCAAAAATTATCAAAGTCAATATTGGTAATTATGACTGAGCAAAGGCTAATAAAGTACAAAGAATGTTGTTGATACTGGTGTTTGTTAGACTCAATTTTTAGTGATGTCACAATAATTGGCTAGGAACATAGGCAGAGCAAGATAGAGAGAGACTTATAAAAGAAATAGTAAGACATCAGTGTAGATGTTCATGCTTCAACCACACAACCAAAGTTTACACATGGGACACAGAATGGCATCTTGACCATCTACGCAACATTCTGCTTGATATACCTTAACAAGTAAACTTCCTCTTTGAGGCTGGCATTTTGCTTCTCTAATTCTCTTATCTTCGAAAGGTCTTTCTGCAGCTTTTTTGACAGCTTTGCACCTTCATCAACTCTGGAATATTTTTCCTCAACTTCCTAATAAAATTCCAAATATATCTATATATTTCTACATTTACAAACCAAAACACAATTGGATATCAAAGAACAAAGTATCCTAATATCAATGGCATGTAGTAGGATACTATCACTTTTTATAACGAATGTGCTATTGTGGAAGCACCTAGATAAAATGACTTACCTTAAACTACAATCCAGAATAAAAATAACATATATACCAAAACAATAAATTGAAACTTCACTTAAAACTTACAGTTTCTTCAAAAACACTGCACACAAATAGTATGCACTATAAAATATCCTTTAATAAAGCTTAACATCAACATCCTGACAGATCTTAGGGGCAGTTATTGTATTGAAAAAAGTAACTATAAAACACAAGACCAGTTTACATATGATACATAGCATAAACATATTCTTTCCAATTGTAAATGTGCACATATGAATGCAACAGTCACATTAAAAGGACTCTTACATACATACAAAAACAGGATGGGTAAATAGGTTGCACTATGATTCTCATAATTGTAATCGAAATTTAAAGCTAAATAATACACAATGTAATAAGAGACAATCAGTTCATTCCAAAGATAATTACCTTGACTCTTTGTGCTGTTTTTTCAAGTTCTAGTCTGACAGCTTGATATGCCTCTTCAGATACCATATTGTTTAACTTCCTGTAATGTCATGACAAAGAAGATTACTTCAGATTGAAACAAATAAAAATGCTGGATCTGTGTTACATCTTGCAATGACATGTCGGGGGGGAGGGGGGAGGTGGGGGGAGGGGCACAAAAAAGCAGCTGCCATCAATTTATGTCCTCAATGATACTGATACCTATTCCAGACAGTGATAGCAAAATGATATTAAAAAAACGTTTCAAAAAGGTATCTGTGACTACTGAACTCATCCCAAATAATACCTAAGTTTCTTGATAATTTGAAATGGGGAGTTGAGCATCTCCACTTGTAAGATACCAAAAAATAATCAAAATATGTCATTTGCGATGTTAGCACAGCAAAAGCATCAATATCTTTAACTGCAACATATTACGAGAACTTCACACATCTTTCTTGGAAATGTTTTCTTATCCACAGCTTCTTTTTCCTTGTGGCAATCTGAGTGTTTGGTCTTAAGGGTTGGAATAGCATCATGGATAGAATGTTAGGCTTAAAACTCTGCAGTAGTAATAATCTTTCATTTATGGTAGCCATGTTGTTACAGAAATGTAGTTGGTCAAGAAATTCCCTTTTGAGCAAAAGACAGTTCTATGGAAATCTATGTGAGAAGGAAAAAGCTAACGAGCTTAATCAAATTATGAAAACTGTCCTTAAGAGAACTCAGACACCGCAAATACATCAACAGTTGTAAATTGAACTAGTTCATTAATAGACAATCAATACTGACCAAAGCATCAACCTAAATACCAAAACCAGCACGATAAAAGTAGAATGAATCAAGCATAAGTCATCATAATGCTATTATAATGTCTTGAAACCCCAAAGACTGTAGGTTTCTTCAATTAAACCCCCCTGTATTTGCACATCCTACAAAATGCATATCAAATTTACTTTACCTGTTAAGCTGAGCAATTTTTGATTCTGCTTCTTCAAAATTTGTCTTGCAGGACATCAAGTCAGCACACTGTCTGGATGTGATAAAGTTATTTAAACATTACGAATTAATTGGTGTGAAGGAAAATAAATCCATAAAACAGCTAGACATGTAAAAAACCTTACAAACCTCACATAGGAACTTAGCACACACATTAACATTTATCAAGCATGTCTCAAAATGTCTGGTTTGATATGGACTGCTTATATATATACGTCCTTGCTCAACAGAGAATAGTTCAATTGAAATATACTTCCCTTGCAAGACTTGCAAGTATGCTTATAATTACTTAAATACAAATTGGTATTTTGATAGCATTACTCCATATTCTTTAAATCATCTCATTGCAAATTCTGGTTACTTACATCCCTCTCTTAACACTTTTTCTGATGTTTTGGGCCTGTCTGGGTTTGTATCTAAGCTGTTAATAGTTATATAAATGGCCTGGTGCAAGCCCCTAATTTAGAAACTCCAAATGAATCAATTAAGTTATACAGTTTGACTGAGATGTAAAATGATTGAACAAACATTGATTGAACAGGACACATCTGATGATTTGGGCACATTTTGTAAAATTGGCATCTTTGCAAAAACCTAAATCGAACCTTAACACATACCCTTCATAAACTAATTTACATGAACGTCTTTAGTCTGATAATTGTAACTGTTACAATAAAGGACATTAATAACATAGAAAAATAATGACAGAAGTTAAATGCTGGCTAAAGGAAAATCTGAGAGAATAATATGATTGTTAGTCAGAGGAAAATGAAAGGATTGGCCATAAAATCATACAAGAAAATGACCCAAATTACTTTTATGTAAATCTATATTATCACACATCATTTCATGTCTAACGATGTGTGTTGTCCACTAGTTTAGAACGGGTACCATATATGTATACTTTCCTTTCTGATGATTTATATTTTGAGTGTGAAGAAAAAGCTTTTAAGTACATTTTTATCACCATGTCACAAATTTTCAAGGTAGTTTAAAAGCAGTTGTCAGGACACACTAACTATTTGGTCAAGTTGCACTACAAAACATTCATGGTACCTAATATCACAGAATTCTTAACCCAGTTAATGCCAGGAAACAAACTGTGGATCACATGTGAAATAATACAACAGAGAAAGATGTGGCCTAACACTTATCCTGTGCTAAAATTGGAATCAACTAGGGTTGCCAGTTTGGCAATTTTGGCATTCCAGAAATCTGGATTTTTAAGAATTTGCTTAGAAAAATACTCTATACAGACCTTGTTGAACTGGGAGGAGCCTAAAACCTATTTTCTTGTTGTCAAGCCTGCTTCATCTCACAATGCAAGATTTAAGGCAAGAATGCTTCATGAGATGCTAGCAGATCCTGTAAATTACCTGTACTTTCACTTTGTGACACAAACTGGGGTAGAATTTGAAAGCGTCTATGGCTACTTTCAAGCCACCAGTGTAGACCCAGATGAACCATAGACACAGCTTGATCGGCACTACAAGAGCATGAAAAGTAAAGTTTATGATTTTCGTGGAAACTTGAAACCAATGCAGTATATAGATCATGGGACAAAATTGAAATTTGAAGCAGAGAAATACATCTCATCGAGCAGCCAGCCAAATGAAGCAAAAATGAATGTGCTGGCCATAAGAGGTGCAATTCTTTCCTTAAGACTGCCATCGCTGAAGTGGAATGCAGACTGCCACCAACAAAAAATCTCTTCAAGGAACGGGGTTACTTCAATCCAGATAAAGTATTAAGTCAGACAGCACACTTGCCCTTCGATGAGCTGCCATTAGCCCATTTGAGAGCAGAAAATGCTGACCAAATCGAGGATGAAAAATCCAATTTGTTAATTAGCCTGATGAAGACACAAACACAAACAGACAGGTGAAATCCCAAAAGACACGATGAAATTCTGGTTGGCAGTTTGAAAGCATACAACCTAAAAAGGTAAAAAGCCGTTCAAGAATGTGGCAAAGTATGTATTGTCATGTTTGAGTTTACCCATCAGCGATGCAGTTGTAGATAGAGTTTTCTCCTATGTGACAAGCATCACAACAAAACAACTAAACAGATTGCAGCTCAAAGAACTGGAATCTATAGTGAGAACACTCATAAATTTATATTTCGAAGACCGTTGCTGTAAAGATTTTGTGGTTACACAGAAGATGCTGGATTTTTTAAACACAGAACAAATGTATTTGTCTGATAACAGTATGGAGGAGGGAGCTGATGAAGCCTTTGAAGTACTATCTATGTCTTAATATGTTATTCTAATTTTCTTGACCCTTTCATTGCCTGCTTTGATCAGATACTGGTCCTTTTGTTTAATGCAGGCTAAGATGCCTTCCTTGTCAGCTGTTTTGAGTAATGGCTGACAAGAGCGGCATGATTGTTGCAAATGAAAGAAATAATCTAAAATATTCATATGTGTTAAAAATAAATTTTGAAGATTTATAGCTACCCTTCTTTCTGGTACAACAGGATGTCGAATTTTACCCTTGAGCTCCACCTTATCTCATGTGAAATGTTGCGGCTAACAAATGTCAGAAAAAATTGTTTAGTTTGGATTGGTAATCTTCAGTTTTGGAGCTCTTTTAAATCATTTTTAAATCCAATATTTGATTGGTTTCGTATGAGGAAATTATGTAATGACAACGACAAATGGCCTTGAAAAGTCGAGTTTCATTGAACTGGTCAAGTGGAGCACGCGAGTTTGAAAACACAGAAGTTGTCACAAAAAATGGAAGAAAGCAACTTTGAAAGCTAAGTTAGTCCAATATCTGAAGGTTTTCTTTTAGGTGATATTTAGCTAAATAACAATGCTCATATTCCTTCTGAGTATACTATATATCAAAACAACATTAAAACATCACGGAGACCAACAATACATTCTTGACACTTACGACTTGTTTTGTTTACATTTACTTGGAGAAACTGATGAACGGACAACAAACAATAGTCGTGAGGTACCAGTGTCTACTATATGGTGATAGCCAATAAATTGTAAGTACTTAGTGCTTGGTCCTGAAGCAGATGTACAGGCTTTGGTATTTACACAATCATTACTTGAAAGAAGGCCATCAATAATCTGTAATCTAAATTATTACCAGATCTATCGTGTCTCCCGTATGTACTTCGAAAAGAATTCTTGCATTGACTACAGCAATCTCCTGCAAGGGATGATACAGTCAGATATACCATTTATGACTTCTGTGAGGATACCTGTAATATTGAGATAGCTGATACATCTTATCAGTGCCTCCTATGTTCAAGTTGTAGTCCTCGACTAATTTAGGTTTTCGTATGTTCCTGTAACCCTTGTCACCAGATTTACAACAGATTCTTTTCTCCACGATCCGTGTTGTGTGAACTGTTAATAAAGCTGTTACCAACTTAGAAGAAAGCACATGAAACTAATGGTCCTTTTCTAGAAAAGTGTGAACCATCTCCTCTTGTAAGAATACTTTTCATTTCTTGAAATTTTGGTGGAAGGAGTCTCCTGTTAAAACAGTACCACATGCACCAGTCATGTTCTCCATGAGATAAAAGAACAGTGACGGGGAAGTATAAAAATTGTCTGTATATATTACATGTCCTTTTTCTAGGTATGATTGAGCCAGATTAATTACTACTCTTTCTCCCAGGCTATAAGATTTGTTATCTTGATCTACTTTTCCAGTGCAAGGGACAACCTTCAATGCATGGTACACTGGTACAGCTTTCATTTATGCTACATAACTTTATACCAAACCTTGTTCGTTTTGAACGTATATATCGCTTGAAATGTAGTCATCCTTTGAAATCAACCATAGACTAGTCAATGCCAACATTGTATTTACATGATCAAGAACAAACCTTATTTTGTACAGTGGGTTGTAACTGATATCCCATCTTTGTGGCATGTCAATATTATGTCCAAACTACCGGTATTGATTTGTATCTTCATTTGGACATAATTGAGCGGAAAAATGAATTCTTAAATAGCTCATGCATGCATCCCCAGTGTAGTTCATAACAAGGCAATTGAACGAGGCCCATAGCAATCTGCAACACAGTAAATTTCTTCAACTCTTGACAAGATACCCGATACGATTCACTCAGACAGCTTTTTGCTGGTAGTGGACGATTCATGTTGACTAATTTTTCTACATACAAATTCACATTATTCACCATTAAACTTTTCATCAAAAGGTGTGGTACAAAATTATTGTTTTTAACTTTGTTCTTCTTCATCAACTTTTTCTTGCATCAATCTATTAATTTCTTCTTCTTCAAAACTAAGGAATTCCTCATCTAAATCATCGTCATCACCAAATATTTCAAAAAACAATCTTTCAAAGTCCTCTTCATCAACTGCTCTTGTTGCCATGTTGCACAAAATTTTTGTAAATAAACCGAACTTTAAACAAAATCTGTCAAACCTAGCGATTAACCCATTCTCGTTAAAGACCATAATCTATAACCAAAACTTCTCTATTGTTACCCTGTTAACTCATTTGCAAGACGTGGAAAATTTATTTGAATATCTAAAACTTTCTTAGCATATGTTGGCAGCACAAACATGCACCACTGACAAGCTAATGATGTTTCTGTTATGTGCAAACTTGTGCCACTGACAACAAAAGCAACGTAACAATCAGTGCAACTTTGCGCTTTTGACATGGAAAGGGTTAAACTGATCTATGTGCTGTTTTTTAAAATGTTAAAATGTTATAGTAGAAATTCATTCAAATTTGTACTAGCATCATTTTTGTTGCAACATATTTTATTGTACTAAAACCTTGTTTTGAAATTGGGATTAATCTGGATTTTTGCCACACAATATTTGGATTTGAGAATTTTTTTGACCTGGGAACCCAGGAATCAACATAATTAACATTGAAATTTGTGCAAAATAATTTGAAGATGCCAAATCAACAATATTGCTTTCTGAGAGTTACAAGGGAAACAGTTCTGTGGCGGTTCACAAAATTACATAATAAACTCGAATATAATCATAGATGCAAAAAGTGAGTAACAAATGATGCAGACATTTAGATACTTAGCACACCTTGTCAATTTTTCTTTTAACTCTGATTTCTCTGCGTTCAGCTGTACTTCTGTCTATAAAAGACAAGCATGAGACCTATGATACTTAAGCAAGTTCTGGCAGTTGAGTAAGTGAAAGATTATGCATGAGAGTATAATAGAAATGATTTGTCAACAGTTTGAAATATCATCATTATCAGATCTATTTTCATACTAAATACACAGGCAGATTAAGAATTACATGACCTAGTGCAAAAAATATTGCTAAGTTCTTTCTAAATGAGCATATATTTTACTAAAAGAATCCAAAATATTTTATTGTTGAGTAATGCTTTAAATAACATACATCAGCAGCCACACTAGTAATAAATGGGCAGAGGTGCAATGAATTGCACTCGTTACCACGTCAAGGGCATGTAATGAAGTGCCATTCATATCCATATCACAGGGCTTCTTGGCATGTTCATAAGAATTATTAGATATTACAAGGCATTTGATCATTATCAAATGAAAAGCTGCACTAATTGCATATTAGATGATTCATAGACCTTTTGGAGACATTGAAACACTCATTCAATGTTCCACCTATCTAGCGGAGTGGCCTCGGAGGGATATCATATATATTTGGCTTGAAATAAAGTTATGCAAGAAAATCATCACTTGCTTCTTGGTGCAGTTTGGTAAATGTTAGTACTGTGTCAAGCAAAATAGTATGGAAAAAAAATTTGATAACGCCAAATGCTCTTTTGTTGACCTTTTATTTGCTTGACTGGAAAATGCTGTTTAACAAATTAATGCTTGGTAATAAGGGTGTTGCTACTCCATTATACTTGTCTCTGCATGGAATGATTCCTGTTACGATTTTGCCAAAAGTCTTCAATGCACGTTGGAACAAGTGCCAACTCATGATTTTTACATGAGGCATGTAATAGATCGCACTCCTTGGCCAAGAGGCGTGTGTCAAGGTGTACACATGTAACAGCATCCCATTCCGACTATGGCATGCATCAATTAAACCATTAGGTGCAAAATTGAGTATAAACATTTGCAACAAGACTCTTGCATTGATTTTTCAATAGCCAAATATTTAGATACATGAAACCAGCTAAAACTAATTATCAGCCAACTTTTCAAGGGCTTTCAAAGTCCTTTCAATACGAGATGAAACCCAGTAGTGGGTAGGGACAAAATGCTTATTTTTTTCTGTGATGTGGCTTAAGCGTTCATCAGTGTCAGATAAAAATACCATCTCAACAGACAAAGTGAATTTTACATATTTGTCAAGGGTGGAGCATTACCACAACAACTGCACTAAGTGGGAGATCAAATATTAAAAAATACTCTTAAGGCAGTGGAATTTTGTAAATAGGCCTTAGTGCATGCACTAAAATGTCTTGCGGCTGAGATAGCAGCGAGTTTAACATTTCTTTGCAACTGTTTAATGCAAGAGCTGGCAAAGCATTTTAACTTCCACGCAGCAAAATTGGTATTCAAGTGTTCTTCTTGGATACGTTTCTTTCCAGGTGATTACAAAAACCTGGTCTAGATAGATCATCAGTTAATTGTTTTAGATTACCCTTGTCAATTTCAGCTCTGAATGCTCTTACTCAATAAGATCTGCTATTGGCATTTTGGAACGCCTTGACACTTAACCGTAGCTTATGCCATATACAGAACACTAAATCAAGCATTTTAACAGGATAGCATTCATGATTTCATCACGATGATGTAAAAGTCAGCACTAACTACAAAGAACCAACCTCTTCGAGAGAACGGCGTAATCTGGCGTTTTCCTTCATCAGTGTGTCGCACTGTTCCTTAAATCTCTCCTTGATCACAGTAATTTGCCTTTCTGCTTCCTGTAGCTCATCCTTAAGATAATCTTCAGTTTCGGAAGCGTGACGAAGTTTTTCTTCAATTCCCTCCTTCTCGCTAATCGCTTTCTGAATCTTAAGTTTGAGATCAGTACGACCGCTATCACTCTCTAGACGGATCCTTTTTCTTTCGTTATGCGCACTATTTAACTCTGACTCTAGACGAATTATTTTGGCCTTTGCAGCAATTAATTCTGCTTCCTTCTCGCGCCGTTCACTAGACGATTGTCCAGAGGAGCCATCAGAAAGTTTGGTGGAGGGCCTACGATCTTCTGTTTCAAACAGCTTAAGACGAATTCCTCTTTGAGAGCGCCGATCCCCTCTCTGAAGAAAAGCATTGTACTCATCCATCATACTGATGAACTTGGTACTGTCCTCTGGAGATCCTTGAAACTCCATTTTATCTTAATTCAGTTGTAAAATAAAACATACCACGTTCCTTCAAACAAAAAAAACAAGATGAGGAGTTATCGAGAACGATTTCGCGCCATTCGATTAGCCTCGGAATGAAACTAATCATACCTCAGAGAGAGAATGGAGCAAGTTTGGCTATTCGGTTGAACTCAACATTTGCGATTTCTTCTAGAATCAAGGACTGTAGGCCTATAAGGTTGTATTTTTGTCCGTACACAACGTATACTGAGATTTCATACGAACAAAATCAATGAGTGCGAAAACAACTTTCTTGCGACAACTCTTAAAGCCTTCCTCGTTTCAATTCTTGGTGACATGCCCGGCGTAAAATATGCTCTTTAGTGGATATTTGAATTTGAAAGACAAAAGTTTACAGCCATTTTCGGTTGCTTGCAGTTATTTTAGGCAAAAAGCTTTCAGAACGAAGATCCCTCCATTACGAGATTTGCAAAACAATTTGTTCAGTCAAAGAAGTGCCCTTCAATCCAGTCTATCTATAATTACATTACATATAATAGATAAAACCGCCTATGGAGGATCAACAGCTTATTTGATAAAATGCAAGTCAGTCTGATTTGATAGTCCTGTTTATCCGATTTGCAGGGTATGTTTGTAAGTTCAAATAGGTTGGCAGCCTTGAGAATTACGATGCACATTTTCCACCGAACCATTTTTATTCCTAACTCTGCCACAGACATATCTCTAAATGTTAACTACAAACATTTGAAAAGGATTTAGGATTTGAGAGTGGTTCACGTCAAAGAAAATACTTGATTTTAAACCGAAAGAGGAAAAGAAGAAACAAGTGGCTCTCACAAAATAAATTTGAATGGCATATGTCCAACAGGTTAACTAAGATTAGACTTTGTACAACGAAACTTCTTATCGCAAGCATGTTAACATTAATTCAATAGTTTACAGCTACTAGAAAGTGCTGGGAGAGTGTCCCATGCTTCGTCAATAGTAGTCTTTAGAATAGTTCTATGATATTCTAGAACTTTTCGTTTCTATCTAGAATGCTTTAGTCTTTTCCATTTTTCCTACAGGGAACTTCCTGAGTGTCCTTGAAGTTGCAAGACATTTCACATGGAGAAATTGGAATGATTTCGGGTTCGTTCCTCAGTTGATTTAGTGTACTTCTCACATTCATACCAGTAATTGACAACGTCTATATTCCTTCAACGTTAAGCTCAGATAATACGTGCTGCTCTTAACAACGTGAAATGATGGTTGTTTAAGTCAAAAATAGATCTTTATTCTAAGGTTTTGCATTTTTTGGCAGGCATTATTCATACATATTATAGCTATCATAATTATTATTACATTAAATAATTTATTGACTTCCTAAGCTTATGGTTAAGATGTTTACGAAATTGTTTTCGTGGAAATGAGCAGACACGCTAAACACAGAAGTCAGCAAAGAGATAGCAAATGGTTCCACGGGTAATTCCAGGGTATGTTTGTGAGCAAAAAGCATAAAGATTCTATCGAAGTGAAAATCGACTTAAACTTATTACAGGCAAATACTGAAAACATTTAAGCTAACAAGCAAGTTTTGCTGAAGCCAACGCCAGCTTCTTCTAAAAGTCCATAATATTTAACATTTAATTGCAGGTACATTGTGGCTGATTGTAATGACGGACTGTTGTACGCCAAAATAAAATCTACGATATTGAATCAACGATAGTATAAATTCTATTATCAGTATATGGAGACTTCAGAACGCCCTTCAAACAGAAAATACTATTGGCAAAATGTACACACCGATCATGTTTAATTCCTTTTGGATACCATGTACACTTCTCTCGTTTATTTCTTCACAGGTTTGTAGACCAGCGCAAAATACTCCTTCGCTGAATGTGGTCAATTTCTTTGTTGCTAAAGACACCAAGTTAAACTCTACAATCTTTGCCACCCATACTGTACAAGAAGTGGGTGAATGTGCATATAAATGTGCTGTCAACTTAATCTGCCTTAGTTTTAACATTATTAAAGGCAACTCTTTGCAGTGCGAATTGTGCAATGGAGACAGATACCACAATACTAGTGGATTCCTCCTGGATGTTGAAAACACTGATCATTACGGAATTCAGGTAATATTTGACAACTTAGCATTTTGTAATGCACGTAATTACTGGAAGGAACTTTTTAAAGTAAGAGGGATTGCTTGTTTCCATACACTTTCTGGGTAAAGGGTGCAAAAGTAATCGATCAACAGTGAGGTAAGTATAAAACCTAAGGGCTTGAATCTTGGTATGGTCAAGTGACGTCAGATTTAACATTATCCGCTGTTCCTCTACACGCTTCTCTGTAATATAACATACAGCATGTCACCAAATGACAGAAAAGCGAATGATCTAACAGTTGTTATTATTCTTAATGATGTACCCTGTCCAGGTCATATGAACTTGGTCCATACACTTTTATGCAGACTTATATGTTGCAAGAATTTATTGCTTTTTTGTAGAATACTCGTAGCCGACCACACCGATTCCAATTTCAGGGTCAGGTAATATTTACTAGGAAAAAGCTGTTTTAAAAATTGCAAAATAGAACGGGATTTCTCCATTGGTTATGACATCAAACAATGGCATCGAGACAGACGTTAAAAGTTAGCTTTTCATTCATTTAGGTACAGGTTTAATCAAGGGAACTAAGAATCAGTATTGTTAACTAGGTTTTCATGAGTGTCAGTGTATATGGAACATGAAATCGTTGTTTACACGTGATTTTACTTTGTACTGTATACAGTTCCTGTTATATTACTAGGCCTTTCATTTTCACAAATTCGGAGATAAATAGTATTCTTCTCCAAAGGAGCTGCAAATTTACAAGCTTGATATTCTGTTTTGTTGCATAGTAGCAGATTTGGACTTTGTAGTGCTCGGAGTCTTTCCGATGACAAAATCCCTATAGGAAAAAGGTTTGATGTCATGAAGCCATCGACAAACACAGGTATAGGATATCTGGAGCGTAGCCTTAGTCTTCGGGATCTATGGGTGTAAACGCTGGAGGCCCCTTTCCAACGACCTGAACCCTTTTCCCCTGCTACTACTACTGTATAGTAGCAATCAAAGACTACATTATTCTGACAACAGAATACACAACGGGGAGACAATTGATCTGGAGAAATAAATTTTCAAGAGTCTGAAGTAGAATTTTGAAGAGCATCTTATCCTTTTCCAATGAATGATAGCGGTATATGATCCTTAAAAGTACGTTAATATCACTTCCTTAGAAGCTACAAGAACTAGTTTAGATAGTTATGAGTAAAGCAAAGTCATGATGAATTACAGAGGGGACACGTTTTAAAGAAACAAAATTATGCTTAAGAATATCTAAATACAAATCATATCATACAGGATTGAGTACGTAATGTCCATTTCAATGTCAGCTCCATAGAGAGCTTCTAGAATAAGTATATCTTGGCATTATAGAAGCACTTTTTATTATTAACTGTCTATTACTATTAGTTATAATTCAAGAGCCACTGCCTTTGTTTGCTTTTTCCTTAGAACCCATGCTCCATGGATACTGATCAAACGATTTGCCCATTTGGGGTTTCGTGTATCCCTAATTACAACACGTCTTCTTATGAGTGTGTCAAGGAAGATGAAAAGACTGCGTGCAACGAGACAGGTTAGTTATCAGAAGAAGTATAATATAGGAGTGTTGATCATTACATCTGTTTATAAGGTGCTAGTTACCAGTCCTTGCAGTGAATAACCACGTACCTACCTAGCTATGATTCCATACGTAGATATTGCATGTACCAAGGATGTTTCGGGAACAAAAAGATGAAGATAAGATTGACATAAAGCTGGAATTTTAGGAATATCTTTAGGAGAGATATTTAATTCCTGTTTCCCGATCCCAATTTATTTATTCTAAATTGCATGTCAGGGACTTTTAAATCGTAATTAATTAAAGTCCTCTTTAGTTAAAGACATTAGGAATAGTATTGGAAAAACCAAACCATCCTTTTAATAACTATTACCCTGGATGTGATATCAAATACGAAATGCTTAACCAAACAAAGTACTTTCTTTGTCAGAAAACATTCTTGGAAACTGCAAATATTTTTTTGCGGAGAGCAGCTAAATTATGATTACAATTTATATCATGAAATACTGCTAAAAGTGTAGCAAAATTCGGTTTTGAATGTTGTTATTGTTGTTTACCAAATATAATTGCACACTTTGCCTAACATAACACTCTTGTTCTTCCAAACCATTAATCTAGTATGTATCTAGAATGGTGGATAAGGTACTACACTCTGCTTGAAGCAGTTTGCTTGAATTTCTTTGCTTAAAATGTTGTTTATAGTATTGCATGGATTACGTGGTCTACTCCATATATTTGATTACCAAGAAAGAAATTTTTCACTCACAAAATTCGCTCAGTACAAACAAAGTTTTGCAGACAGATGAGATTCATAAAGAAAAAAGCAATGTAATGTTGAAAAATTCTATAAGAGTAAAATTTCCTTCTTTCTTTCAGATGATTAGAGCCAAAAGCGCAGCAATGCAGTCCCATAGGTAGTCCAATTTTTATACGTGCTTGTGAAACTTACGCAAGCACTTGCATTTTTTTTCAATTTTTGAACACAAAAAACCAGTTATAGTTCTTGTTCTGCAAAGACAAGGACTAAAGCAATAGTAGCAGGTTTACTTGCTTAGACCAACAGAAATAGCACAAGATAAGAAGAAGTGATTAAGTTCCAGACCTACAATCTATTATTATCTGGAAACTAGAATCTCGAAGTTCCCACCACGAAACTGAAAATATATGGTTGCATTTATCTACGTTTGCCCTAGTTATATAAGTGAATTTGGACCATTAATTTATTTACCATTAGTGTAGCAAAGACTCAAAGTGATTGAGTTGCAAGATATTCCTGGCTGATTATTGTAACATCTGTCTTTTTAATAGGTTTTTTCGGTGAGGTCCAGTAATTTGATATTACAGGACTATTTTATCATATGGATCGTTCAAACTTTCAGTAATTAAAATTAAGTAAATGCTGAAGAAACATCAACAAAGACAAATCTCTCAAAAATTAGACTGCAAAATGTACTTCTAAATGACTTATCGTCAAAGGCCACTACAGAACAATGATGGTCATTGTTGTGACCTCTGAGGACCTGAAATATCCCGAGTGAAGAAGGAAAACCATGACAGAGAAATCTAACATCGTGTCATAGATGTCAAATTGAGTAACATAAACATAATAACACAACTTTCAGCACAAAAGAAAAACACATCAAGAAAACAACTATGGGAGTAGAAAAGGAATCTCCCATTAGCGTTTCCCGATGGTGTTGCCATATATGTTCTACATTGCAAATATTAAGCCAAATGGTTCTCATTTTCAGAAAATTATAAAATAATTCTCATACTAGATATAATTCAAGACTATAATATTCGTTGTGAAAAATATTTGTACAACAAAGAAAGCTAATCAAACTTTAAAAACACTGTATGCTTCTGATGCAATCGTTTTAATTCTCGTTAGAGCTATTAGCAGTCATCAGAAAGAGTTGTCCATTGATATTATTCTTCAAAAATGCATTTTTAGCAACACCGTTAGGGGAAATGTAATCTATTCTGGCTTTGAATTCATTGCTTACTGCAGCATCCAAAAGTTGAACTATACTTGTTCTACCTGGTGGAACAATAACAATTCTTGTATCTCTATCCTGCAAAGCAAATTCCACTTTATCATTCCTTTGACCTCGCAAAAAATTGCGTCCCAGCAATTTAAAACGCTCTTTGTTTGTAAATATGTTAATAAAATTCAATACATCTGCAACTCGCGAAGCATAACGTTTTTATTATACCATACATATTCTTGGAACTGATCAATAACAAGACTATCGTATTCTTTTCGTATCTTTCATATAATTCTCTGACAAGTCCCTTTATATATCATTAAACGTTTTACACGTTGAGCTGGGACTGGCGAAAATAGCCATTACAATGTAAAATACGGGTTACCTTAGCTTTATTTCTAGCATAACTAGAGATCTCATCTTACGTGCTAAAGAACAATACAAGCAGGGTCTGTTCCAGGTTAGCAATTCTTCGATAGCAGCCATGGACCGAACAGTCACATTTGTTTACTTTTTACTACTTCGTTTTCATGAGATGCGGTTTCTCTCTAGAAGAAATGAAATTATTAAAGCATAATTGGAAACTCTTAAGAAATGTTTTGATGATTAACGGTTGCTCCTCGTGATGAAATGTCATCCCCAGCTTCAAATGCCTAAAATATTAATCCGACATTTTAAAATCAATTTTGATGTTAAAGTCACTAATTATTTTTTTGAATTTTGACAAACTTACCATTCTTTGACATTAATACAATGGCCTAATCTACTCTCCATGTCTGGATAAAAGTAGTATCCTCACTTCTAGCATTGCTAACACGAACTTTTAGAGTCATAAATCTCGATTTCTTTGTCATTCAGCGAATATATGTTTTTAGAAATAAGTTCAATTTTGCGCTGTGACTTAAATTCTTTTGCAGCGGTATTATCAACACTAAACGTAAAGTTAACAACTTTACAGGTATTTATCTCTTGTCAATTTAGCTTGTCTTATCCTTAATCTTATTTGTGCTTTTCTCCGCCATCTGGAAAAGTACGTGTATGATATGATATGATACAATATGATGTAGCATAGGCTACGAGTAATAATACTACATGTCTGTCTAACTTATTGGTACGCTATAAGTACGTAGGTAACCTAGTTGATCAGAGTTCTATAAAAAACTTGCGGACTTTTCTCTAAAAGTATGTTACAGCTGTTAGCAAAATCAAAGAAACTCAGTCCACAGAAGTGGTGTTCTTTTGTAAATTTTTGTTTTGCTAGGTTTTATTGACAAATATGATTTCAATGAATGTCTCTATATTATGTTTTGTACTTCTTTTTGTACAGAGCAAGATTGCCTTATCAACTTTGGACATGACTTCATTAAGTGCGTGGAACCAGAGATGATAATTCCATCCGTTGCATCAGGGAATTTGCAAATACATGTTTTGTTTCGAACGGCTGCTACCAACACTGGTCATGTTGTAATCTTTAGCTTGCCTGCTTACAATTTTGAGCAAAAAAGATATGAATCCTTTGATGCGCTTGCTGTAAAGTATACTCATCCAAAAAGGCTTGAAATGGAAGTCGATGATGAAAAGTTGAACCTTGGTGCTGGTAATAGAGTCGGAGTTTGGAATTACTTAAGCGTGATGCTCTTACTGACAGCAAAAGAAATTTATGTTATTTGGAATGGGTTAGTCGTTTTGAGAAAGAAATTTAAGCAAATATCATTTGCAAACAACCAGAGACTTAGGATAGGTAAAAATACTTACCATGATCTTTTTGCTCAATACGTTAGAAGTATAATTATATGTCCTAAGCAACACTGATTTGCTATACTCAAAATAATACGGGCCGGTTACTCGATATTGCTGATACCTGTCTACTCATGTTGCTAGCAACTGTGACATACACAATCAAAGGCACATATGCAATCACTCATTTGAATTCTGTCCTCAGAGGCAATCTGTTGTTTTTAATGCGAATTAGCGCCTGTAAAAATAATATGCAGTTCTTGAACATTGGTAAGTAAACCATTGTGAAAAATTGATTGAACAAGACTGAACGCCCATGATCTCAACCACAATATTTTGTGGTATACTGCTAGCTCAGGCATCATATGGCTTCTTAGCAGTTTTGTCGTACACAATTTTCCTCTCATGACTTGGGTTGATCCGTAACATATGATGTCAGCCACTTGCTAAAGGTGCCGCGAGGCGGATCTGAATGCAGAACCTCCTGATCAGAGCGAAAGCATTCTAACCACTCGGCCACTACATCTATAACTTATGCTTAAATTTAGTGAAGATTTTGTTTCCAGAATTTCAAAAGTTTTGTATCTTATATTGTATAGGTCATATATTCAGATTAATAAAGAATTGTCTATAAAAGAAGACTAGAAAATAAAAGGCATCATGAAATGTTGGTGAAGTGAACACCTATTCGAGTATACTACTATAAACTCTACTACAAACTGAAACATCTAGGCATGACCGCCATATTTGCTATGTCCCAAAAAGTGTCCATTATGGCAGCGTATTTAAGGCTTGGTAACTAAGTTTACGGTACAGGGCTACAAGTTCCGTTAACACAACAAACTATCATATCAGTTGGACTGCCTACTTTGTGATTGAATTTAATTATGTGTAATTCCAAAGTCTGAACTCGAATTAAGGATTTACTTACTTAGGTAAACAATGCCTTACCTGTACAATCCCGATGGTAAACGTCTACTAGAATCCATGCAATACGATTACCTATTATGTAAAATACGTCTAGTTTAGGCTAATTTGATATAAAACAACTGGAAAATCTTCTCAAATGGCAAGTCGTATCCTTCACTGAGCAAACGTTTTGCTATTGGGATCTAACTTAGTGTCAGCATGTAAAAATAAACGAACAAGCATTCCAAATATATAAGGTAACGACAGGGATATCATTGCGCATTTGTTTCAAATGAAAACTCTTGTTAATGTACTCAAAGGCATGGTTAAAATGTATGAATACATTGATATAAACTTATTTAGTTCACTGTACATTTGTTTGAAAAAAATAACAAATGTCTTTCAAGGGTTTTGTGCAATTGATCACTTGCTCATATTGCTGCGTTGTAACCTTTAACTTTACTTTTTTATAAAGGATGCTCCGAACATAGTGATTTGCCATTCACCATAGCAACATTTGTGGTACTATATCATAAATATCAGGACATTTTACCTTATCATTCCATGATGGTGTTGCATTGGAAGCATCGGAAGAATGAATTGAAACCTTTTACACTCTTTGACATTCAAAATTCAGATGATGTAGCTCATTCTTCCGAGGGTCGCCCGCGGTCATTTACTGGCATAGTAAAGAAACTTTCTGGTAAGCCATTTTCCTTCTAAAAATCTGCCTTTATAAATAGGCATTTTGTAGAGATGATAAAATCAAGGACGTTTGTAAAAGACTGAGAGCGATTGTCTGCAACTAAGTAGACGTTAGTTTCAACTAGAAATTATGTTAACATTTGGAACAGAGAACATTTACGTTACTGACTAACATTGTATAGAAGTAATAGAGTCACTTTCTAAGCTAGTTGTTACAATGCTCTAGATTTCCTCAGGATCCACCTGATGGCACTATTTATGTGTTTTTGTGTGGGCAGTGGAGAGTAGCGAAAAGGTAAGGGCAAGGAAAGTTCTTCAAAGATGAAATGGTGATGGTTAAGTCAAGACAAAAGGGGTCACGTTTCAAGCGATTCCATGATCAAAAGCTTCACCAGTACAACAAAAATAATTACAAATTTTGAAATAATGTCATCGAAATAGTATAAAATTTTATCACAAAGTGGAGAACTTGTAAATAGTTGTATTTAGAATTAAACTTTGCTAGTCACAGTAACAACTAACGTTTTTAAAGTTAAAGGAGACTAGTACGTGTGAAAATCAATTGATAGTAATGATACCGATTCAGAATTCCAATATGTGAGCCAGTTTATTTGGGAGAAAGTAATGATTAAAGAGCTTATTTATCAATAATTCCTATACTGTTAATCAATAAAACCTCAGAACAGCATTTGATAAAACTTGAATTGGCATGCCTTTTTATAGAGGTTAAAATACTGACTATAATATGCAGCAGAATACACGTGATCCGGAACAAGTTTTACTACCAGAGAACCTACAGTTTTCAAAATATGTTAATGCATTTACACTGATTTAATTCAGAGTAAAAAAGTCCTTCAAGTATACGAAATATGAAATACGGTCATTAGTTTGTTTAAAACAAAATGGTCTTCCTGGCAAATTTGTTGTATCGTGTGAAAGTGACGGATCATTATAACTCTGAATTCTGCAAAGAACTAACTGTACAGGATAGAAAAGTCCTTAGTAATTCATACATCAGCTTTACATAGAGTTTTTTAAAGACTATAGTGTAATTTATTAATCTATGTTGTAAAGCTTTTTTATTCTAAATATTAAATGTACTTAAGGTAAGTAACTGTCAAGAAGTCTTCAGATGCAAGCTTGGACGAGGTAGCGATCTTTTAGTATCATTTCTCAGAGGAAATGGATGAATATCAGTACAAAGTATCAGCAATTTTATCAGCATGATTTGATTTCAAGTAGGAAAATAGATCTGGCTAGGTTTATGAGTGAATAATTTTCCATGAAATTTGCCATTTTGAGCTTGACTAGAGTGTTTTTACTTGCAGGGCTTTTATGATTTAAACATGACTGATTGTTAAGTCATTTTGAATGAAGTAAAGTCTCTTAGTTAATTTTATCTGCCTTGTTTAAATGTTCCTTTTTTTGATGTCCTCCAATACATGGTACAACCAAACTAGAAACAATTGATTCAGCGCAACACTTGCAAATAATATTTTATATTGTTGTCTTATCTTATTCTTTAGTGTTGATGTCATGTCCATGTAGATGATACTGGAATGCTTCTAACACAAGTTTATTTTTCTTTCTATTTATTTAGCTGGACAAAAGTTTTCCCTAGTACTGTATGAGAAATCTTTCGTTTCCTATAAATTACCAATATCTCCTATCCACAGTCTTGTTGTGAAATGTTTTTTTAAAGTTAGAAAGATCACATGCCCTACTTCTAGTGAAACCTTGCTTACTCTTCACTTGAGGAATGAGACCGTATCTATCAACCCAATCGTCCTAGGCATTGGCAAAGGTGGATTCTTAACTTTAAATATAACGAATGACACTGCTCAAGAAAACCAACATTTATGGTGGAATCATGCCTATACAGTATGTGGATACCAATGGCACACTTTACAGCTTATTGTTGATTGGAAGGGAAACCACATCAAAGCCATGTTGGACAACAAGCTAATATATCTCAATGGAACAGTCAATTTGAAATCAAGTACAAATTTCAAGTTTTGGGCTGTATCTATTGGAGCATTGGCAAAACATAATATTATGATATCTACGGAAAAGAAATCAGTTAAGGGGGAAATAAGTATGCTTCAGATATTTGCGAACCATTCTAAATTTAGCACGGTACCCCAGTGTGGAAAGGAAAATTCTGCTTTAACACAGCTTCTTGAATGGAATATGTTTAATATTTATTCAGTAAAAAATGTAGATGTCAATTATTATCTCAAAAATTTCCCACAGACAGGTTGTGAATATCACTTATAGAGTGCAGGATAAAAGTCGTTGTAGGAAGACTAACCTTAAATTCTAATACCTTAGTAAATGTTTGTCTGGACACAACGTCAGCATTTGAAATCAGCGAAGTGTAGCAATATACACGGAAAATATATCCGTCATTTTTATAATCACCGATATTAAAACTTGCTCTTGCATTCTAGAAATGGGGACTAGTGTGCCCTTGCGAGAAGAAATGACAGTCGAATGGCTTAATTATGCACAAGAGTAGACAGTAACTTATTGAAAACATATTGCGAATGAAGTAGAAATAAGAAGACTAATTATAATGAATAAAGATGTGTCAACCTGAATTTAGTCTTGCACTTGTTTATACCAAACAAACCTGAAACGTAGCCATTGATAGATGACACTGTGTAAACAGTAGTGAAAACGTAAGTGAGAGCTACTGAAAAGTCTGCCAAAGACTCTTATTACTGCGGTAATCTTGCTTTAAACCAAAAAGTCTAGAAATGACTTTAAATACATAAAGTCTTTTTATGAATCAATGTATTTATTCCTGTTTCTAGAATTTCATGTTAGTTACAAGGTATCCGAGACGATAAGCTGTAAAAGGCGTGCTATAAAAGTACACTAGATTACACAAATGTACGGAAAGATAACACAAGCCCCAAACAAATAATTGTTGTTTGTTGTTTAAGTCGAGCTTGCCTAGGATGTGGTGACAATTCCTTTTTCTGTCGCACATCTCAGCTTTCAGGTTGTTTGTGGTGTAACCAGTATCTTTTTCGAGTTATTTATTAAATTAAAGAAAATGTTTCGCATTGTTACAGGATACTTTGTTTTTCTGTAAGCATTGTAAGTTTTTGGCTTGGAGATAATCTTTTTAAAACAGAGTCACCACACTATCATGACACCGGCTATAATTTTTACCTCTGAAAAATCAAAACCGAATAAAGGTATGTTTTATTGAGAATTTCATGTCATTATTATTGACTTTTGCGTAATGTTACTTACAGTCAAAATTGCAAATAGTTAAAAACAAACATATCATCGTAGTCCTTTTGGCAGAGGCAAGTTGTACGACAAAGAAGTAAACTCTTTAATTTATCGTTGTTTTGGTATCTTGAAGCGTACAGAGCTATGTCTTGCTTATGCCATAGATAATACGTATTTTCCTTTTATTCTATAATTAAGAAGTTAACATATAATTGCTTTAGAGACAGCGATGCAATATCTTTAAGCATTAAAGAATGAAAACTGTCATTCTTTTGCTGTTTACTTCAATTATCATGCTTCGACAAAAAGAACATTGTGCATTTTATTGCTTCCAATATCTCCATTTATTTTACAAAAGTAACGCTAGTTTGTATGAATGATAAATTACGTGTAGCTAATACTATGTTCAAACACCGTCCAAGACACTGATATACACGAACAGGTCTACATGAAGATGAAACAGAAAGGAAATGATAATACATATACCAGACTGATTATCTACTTGTTCCACAAAGATTTTGAATAAGGAATAAGGCATAAGGAATGCAGGAACTTTTCCTGGTACTGACTGTTATTCAGAAGTAAAGGTTTGATTATTCAGATAGTCAACTACTTATGATGGCTTAAGATCCAAAAGCTGAAAGAAGC
>JANTCA010057292.1:0-13020 GCA_024741275.1 Chironex yamaguchii
CTTCAAATATGCCACTTGTGAGAGTATTTGCTTGTATTTGAGACAATAGAAGATAATAAATTGAAAGTTTGAAAAAAAAAAATATTATTATTAAGAGTGTTACATGATTACATTTATTTCCACATCTTCCCACGACATTGACACTAAAGTAGTCAACAAAAGTACAGATTACTTATTCTAAGTATTTGCCTCTCATCAGTGCAAGAATAGAAGCGTCCATTTCATCATTTACGCAAAGGTAGAGTGTTTGAAAAGTATAGTATTATGTGTTATTAAACTGGCATGTTGTCCGATACTTGCAATGATATGGAACTACTATTCTAAACTTGTAATCTACTAAACGTACGGCGGGGCATGTCTTATGAAATGTATCAGAGAGCGCGCTTTTATTTACAAAGTGGGTCTTGAGAAGAACCTTCCTAAAACAGCCATTTGTGAACGGTAGGATCTTAAAGTTTCGGTTTACGTAATGTATATGGCCGGAAAATGGCATAAGGAAATCTTTTCAAAGTCTGAAATAAGCAAAGTAGACATTGCAATAACCTAGAATTTGAAATTTTTGCAGTGGAGAGTGTTTATACCTCTTGAAATTCTACGAGGTTGATAGGTGGACTTTCAGATAGTAGGTTCGGAAAGAGGTCACCTGGCGAGATCTTCTTCTTCTTCTGGCTTTATTCCCGATTAATTGGGGTTGCTGGTGCGGATCCTGCATCCTCCTTCCTCAGTCCCAAAGCTTCCATATCCTCCTTAATGCAATCTTTCCACCTCATCTTTGGAAATATGAGACCATGGCGATATCACTAATTGCAATAAATATTTCACTTTTGTATTCTATGAAACAGGTAAAGCAAGTAGCAATTTCCATTTCTATCTCCGCCAGTTTTCGTCGGAATTTGTTTTGCTGTCTGTTTATCTGTTTGTTCGTTAGAAAAATAACTACAAACTTATGAATCGATATTAACGAAATTTTCAGGAAGAGTCCGACTTGGGATAAGAAACAAACGATTAAAGTTTCGGAGTGGTCCAGATCAAATGCTGGTTTGTGGAAAACTTTTCGGTAATGAAAACTTTATAGTGCTAGTCAGAGAGTCTATGTGGGGATAGCCCAGTTACCATATTTGGTAATGATATCTTTATGAAAGTGAATACAATGTAAATCATCGTGGGGAAACCCCTGTTGTTTGAATAATAATATTGGCTTGGCGACGATTTGTACTTTCAAAGTGCTTTTAGTTAAAATCTTGGATGTTTTAATACTCTAGCTGACTGTTTAAGTCATATTATCATATCACATTGAGGCAAATGAAAAAATAAACTTTTGTAAAACGAGAATTTAACAACAATAAAAGTGTCCCTGAATTTTGAGAATTTGTTGGTTGCTTGATCAGATCTTTCCCTCTACGAGTTACAGCCAGAAATTCGATTAATGATTGAATACAGCTTTCATGTACGTATGTGTACATCGTAACAGACACAAGGGAAACACCCTAACTAGTTACTTAATAAGAAAGTTATGGGCTACTTTACAGATAGTGATAGACAGGTTAATCGATGTATGTACAAGCAAAATGTTTGAAGCCCCCGACATTAGTTGTTCACTTGTGCCGGAAATATTTATGATTAGTAATAAGAATATAAATCACTACTAAAGGGGGATAACCTCCCCCAACTCCACCCACAACACCTACAGTAGTGGATGTCAGCAGAAAATGACATTGGTCATCTAATAACAAGAGAGAGACATTTGCAAAAATCTATCCAACAAAGTGTTGATAATGTTCGATTAAGACTAATTTTGTGACAAGACAGCTGATTTTATGTCGATTTAGAGTCCTTTAGGTCGAATCATTTAATGATATCTTTCATAATTTAAATTTGATTGCACTCAGATACACCCAACAAAAGAATGTTCTAGACAGTTTTAGCCCAGATACAAAAAGATACGATAGACAGCGATAGGAAAATAGACCTCATTAAACTTCATCACACTTAAAGGTGATAAAGTGATAACTTTTTGTCTAATGTTTACAACTCACTGCAGCCATAAATTGCAGAAACGATAGCCCACTCCCATAAAGAGCTCACTTCCTGCTACTATTTTCTAATCTGGCTCAAGAATCAGCTATGATCGGTGAAGGGTATGCTACAAAATAACTGATTTGTGATCACAAATAATGTTATTGATTTTTCTCTAAAGAGTAAGACTCCTTATGCATTTGGTGGTAGTAATTGATATAAGTCATGCTCTGTTTCCTATAACTCTATGCAAAATTAGGCTTCACCGTTGTGCTGTACAGCAATATATGGCTCCACGTGCTGGACAAGCTGATGTATATGGATTTAAAGAATGAATTTGATTCCTTTCTGTTAAAGAATAGTCTTAAAAAGAAAAGTAAAACGATGCAGTAATTTCTAATGCCTTTCTTGTCCTTAACATGCCATTAACATCTGAATTAAGCTGTAGGACGTATAGACCACAAAATCCCGCTTACACTAGGCAGCAGTAGACATTTGTTTTCCACTGCATTAATTAAACTAAAACAGAACTCAGAGTTCGTAGACCTCCGCCAAACATCTGATTCCAACCAAACATATTGTAGTCCCATAATTATAATGTTATATACGCACTCCTCCGTCAAAGTATAAAATAACGAGTAGACCAAAAACATTGTGGTATTCCATGTATCAATAATTAGTATAACCAACAACTGCATTTATCCTTTATTTGACGATATATTTCGGTTATGAAATTTCAGCACCAGGTCGAAGAATTACACAAAACAGTAAAATCAGTTTAAATAATCATAACATATCAACATATGCTACATACTGACAGTGATTAAATCTTGAACACTAGTGTATTCTATGTTCATTTTTGTGTTTAAAGCAGCATAATTCAATTTGTTTATCATACGTGCTTAAAGTATCCATTCACAACATTGTTGTCAGAATTTCGATTGCCTTTGACTTTACAGTATGTGTATATATGATCTAAAAGAGTGTCCTGGTTAGTAGTGGTTCTTGAAACTTGTATGTCTTACTATGAAAATTTGGCGGTGCTTGTCTTGCCAATTTTCCCTTAGTGCCTTGACCATTTGTTTCTGAAATTTTATGCACAAGAACGAAAAATTATCATATCTCCTAACGTTAAGGAATCTTTTAAAACATTTCTGGAAACAGACTGGAAACAAACAAACAAACAAACAAACAATGTAAGGCCAAAGTTTAATTTCACATGTAAAATTTGTAAGCAGTATTAAAGGTTTGTCTTTAATTTACTTTCGTTGTTATCGTACATCTTTGGACTTCGAATTTTTGTGCTAGAAATTTTAAAATCTACCGTTTCGGAGCCTTTGAATAGGGACGAATGTAACAGAATGTCAAGCTTGCTGCAAGGAATGTAGCGAAATTGCAAGTCTAACTAAGTGTTTATTAGTTACTAAAGCTCAGTTACAAAAACAAGACAAGAAAGATTAGTTGCAGGTTTGTGAAAATCATTTCACTTCCTTAGAACTTTGTCGTCGTACCACAATTGTACTACTTTCTGCTTTATTTGATAATGGAGGGACAATACTCTTCCTAAGGCAAACGTACACTACACAGAAGCTTTCCCACAGGATTTTCATCATTACAAAACATGGATTTGACAATAGTAAAGAGGCTTCCTATATGCAATTGCCCGAATACATAAGATTTTATATCTGCGATCTTGTAGAAATTTTAAAGTAGAGCTGAATACAAACTGCATTCTTGCTCAGTTCTTAAAGGCGTTTTATCGACCATTGTTTACTCTTGTATCAAAAAGCCCGAGTGTATTTTAAGAACAAATAGATAATTAACGTGATATTGAAGACTATTGAGAATTAAGGAAACGGCATTCCTTGTTGTAATAAGTCTGTTAAATGGAGGAAAACTTAAAAGAGACTCGTTTCCCAACGTTTCATGTCAATTTTTAGCTTTGATCACTAGGGTACAATAATATTCATTTGTCTGTGGTACGCTCTGTGGTATGCTCTTTGGTCAACTTGGTAGACCGCTGGCATCTATAGAGTTCACGCCTTCAAATAATAAGTTTTGAGCACGCCCATGGATGTCACCTCTTTAAAAAAAACTCCAACAGACAAGACTAAATCCGGATAAAACACTTTAGACTAAAGACCCACTTTCTTGAGTTGCATAATGCATTGGTCATGAATTCATTTACTTTCACAGTAATGCCTCGCAAAGTTCAGCAAAATAATGCTATATGTTTTGAAGGATCGGAATGACGTTATTTGTAACACGAATGCTAAGAGCATATGAAAAGATTAAAGTCTACTGAATGCATGAAAGAAACTTTATGGAAACTCAAGGAGATTAAGCTACTAAGAAAAGAAAATACTAGGAAATATAACTTGAGCATTAAGGGTCCATCTAACGTATGAAGAGATAACAAAAGGCAACTAACATTTTAATACAAATTCCCGTCGATCAGATGTTGATGTTTTCAATTGTTTGGCATACCCGTTATCGAGTACAGCAGAATTCCATGCTAAGGTTAGGGAATTTTACTTGGATGTGAGCCTTTTATGAGAGTGGGCTCCCGTTACCTTTCTCTCGGTAGTGGTATTTTCTTTGTGGTGACGTGAATTTGACCTCGCAACCACCAGATTGTCGCTTTATCTACTATACCACGTCGACTACTCTTAATAATAAATGTACGCAAACGAAAGAATCTTCATTACAGATGTATTGCTAAATAAAGCAAGATAACAGATAACGTACTGACAACGGAACGTCTTTGCTAATTAATTGACTTCAAGCTACACGGAACAAAATACTTTGTGCAGTGGCGTAGTCACGAGGAGGTGTGCAGCCAGGATTGACCCCCACCCCCACCCCCCACTTCTGGTGATGATCCTCAGGATTCGTGCAGAAATGTTTTATAGAGTAATTATTTATGAAATGATCAATGTTCCTCATCGATAGTGACCTACATGGTATCAAGTGATGCATTCTAACCTGAAGCAAGCAGATGGGTCTCAAAATTATTATGGGGGCGAGGTCTTCAGACACTCTCAAATTCTTGCCCCCCCCCCCCACTTTATTTCCACTGGCGACTCCGCTGGCCTGGTATTCTAGTATTGTAGGGTTACATAAGTGGAAAAGACCTTAATCTCTAAATCAACTAAACTCAACCACGATAATGATTTTAAAATAAATTAGATAAATGTACTACTGATTTCGATGATGCTAAACAATAACTGTTCGCTCTTTTTAACAACTTGTTTACACCGTAATTTTTTTCAGAACGCTCTTTGAGAAATATCTTAACTTACGTCCAAGTATCCGTTTAAAGTGCAAGTGACATGATCTTGGGAAAAATTGTTGTTTTGGTAATACAAGCAAGAATACAAGGTATTCAACAATTTCGGCTGGCATTTTCGCTTTAAAAAACTCACAGAGCGAAAAAAAATAAGACACTTGAAGAGTCCTTCGGATGAAGTCACTGTTAGCAATTTGCTCTCCCTTTGTCCTCTCGAGTGACGTCACATAGAGACTTGGTTGCCACTTCGAATCATGTCGTCTCGCTGATTGAGTCTTAGTTTTATAAATTTGAAAGTGACTAGCGATGAAATCTCATCAACCACTGACGGCAGTGTTTATAAGGATGATAGTCTTCACTTACTGTTCGTTCTTAGCCAAAGCAATCAGCAAGAAAATCGCAAATGTCATCTGCATTTCAAAATACCAAACAAACCTTGCTTGAACAAATGCAAAGATTGAAGGAAACTGCAACAAAAAATGCAGATTTTGAAGGACGGCAAAATTTGAATGTCCTGGAAATATTCCTTAAGACCTTGCTGACACGTCAGTTAGGAATCGCTGGTGGTAGAAATTCAGGCTATGGTGCTTGTTATGGCTACAGCAGGGAAGATGTGGAATAAAGTATAAGGATGTACTTGGATGTGTTTTGATTACTTATCTGAGTTTTCTGAGATACGCTTTGTATAATTTGATGTAGTAGAGGCATTAAGTATTAGTTGTAATCCTGTACCATAATTCTTGGTTTATTTCTGTGTTACCAGTTTTCAGTCTGACCTGAACATGTTGTTTTAATCGCAGATAGGCTATAAAGCTTCAGTAGTTGACCATGGATTTAATATCTGCTATTAATCTAACCTTTTACGCTGCTTTTATCAATCAGACAGTGCTGTATGGTAATACATCTAAACCATGTCTCACTTTGCTACCTGCATTCAGAGAAGGAGTGTGCCTAATGTGTCCATAGAAACAAACTTAATAAATGACAAGTCCAACGATAAAGTGTCAAGATACAAGAAAAGGAATAGACGTTCCCAATTATGACGTATGACAGAGGATTTCCGTGAAAATATCCCTTTCCTGTTTGAATAAACTATCAACAGAGAACGGCATTTCAACAAAGTTAGTGCAATTTGGTGACATTTCTAATACTGTATTGACAAATTGTAATTTGTTTGTACTGTAGGTGATTTAATGCCGAAATCATGACAAATTTCTCCAGTATGTTAAACGATTTGCTTAACGTTTGGAGTGATTTAAGTCTCTGCTTTGATTGCTAGTTCATTTAGAATACAGGCACAATCTTAGGAATTTGTTTTGATACCATGATAGCTACATTACTTACCGCAACGATAGTCAAGGATATAAAAACATACAATTCGATCTTGCAATTAATGCTTAAAACATTCAGCAAAAATCATCGAAGAAAGTTTGCTTTCCTAAAAATCGTGCTCATAGCCACCCACACAGAATCATTAAGATTATTTCTACAATGTTACAATTTAATTGAGAAAGATGAAAAACATTGTATGGTGCTGCACTTGACAACTGCTTAGCTTTTGGTTTAAGGTTCGTTTTAATTTCATGTACGCGAGTATTATGCTCACTACACAGCTAACCATTACGTACAGAAGGCAGCAAGGCATTGCTTGGGCATTTTTGATTTTTAAATGAATTGGACATGAAGGCGAAAAGTAGTCCAATGTTTCCCCTATATACTCTGTATCATGTATAGGTTCTCTGTGACGTCATATTTGACGTGGAAAGTGGAGAACAAATCCGTCGAAAGTCAAAAGGTTAATAACTAAAGACGGGAATGGGATAATCAAAACTTTTTTCTTGATTATAACAGTTGACGAGATTGTTTGTCAAAATATAATAAAAAATTCACAATGTAAAATCGTGTCACTTTCGGTTTTCGACAAGACGCCAAAGCATGTTCTTCTTTTTGGAGAGATGATGACATTTATCTCATTTAATGTTTTGATTACCTAAGTAAAAGAGCTGTTTTTCGTACCCATTAAACTGCGCCTTGCAAAACCAGATTGGAAATATACCGGCCTCACTTCTCATGATTTCAAAGTGTAGATCCCTAATGCACTAGGATAGACAAACTTTAACAAGGTTTTTGAAAGCAAAATGGATCTAAAATAAACTTGATCATGTCCGTTCTGTAGGAAGAATCTTACTACTGCATCTTATGATATTTAAGCACGCAAGAAACAATATATTTGAACTTTCGATAGACCATATAGAGTAATAGAAAGATTTTTGAATATAAGGAACATTCTAGAATATGAAAATTGGATTAGAATACGTCTGAACAGGTTTTTACAAATGTCGGCTGGCTGGGTTAAACAGGTGTAAGCAGGTTTGATCTTGTTTAACAAGTTTGGAATAGCTTACATTTCCAGAATTGTAAAGGTTTTTATTTTGTTACAAGATATGACATTGTATGATTTGTGATAAAGCCTCGTTTGTATCATCACCAATGTGAACAACACAAGATCGATAGATGGTACTAAGAGGGTTTGTAAAAGGTGAATTTAAATTCTTTAGAACGTCCTTCTTGGAATACCACGGATATATGGAGAGAAGATATTAAAAAGAATAAAAAGCTGAAATTGGTTGACGGTTGATGGTTGTGCCGAACATATTGAGGCATTTCTGTTATGTCATAAAGATGTGTTACAAAATAAGAATGTATACCATTCGTTACATATTGAGTTTTTTCAATCAGGACAATAACCTCTTTGCAATCTTACAACGTTAAAGTGGGATGTTTTTAAAATCCAATGTATACAATTCAAATTTGCATTATCCTTCAGATTCATCCCTCGAAATTCATTAGCCTTTAATTTGACATACTATTATTCTTCTGACAATACGTTGGTTCTTTCATGTCAACAAAATCCGTTTTTAAACAGAAGAATACGAAACATTGATGATTAGACAAACCAATGGAATCAATTGTTGGTCTTTCATTGCTTATTGCTACACCATAAGCTGTTTGTTGGAGAAAAGAATTATTGTATGCTTTTTTGTCTTTCCAACCTATTTGCTATGGTACAAAGTATCAAACTTTAGTTTATCACTAAAATAATGTCATCTTATAACTAACAAATAATAGGCAAAAAAGATGTGCTTGCGTAGATTATAAATGTGGTTTCATATGTTTGGTAATTGATATGGGACTATGTTCTGTTGATTGTGACAAGCCAACCAGGCAGTTATTTTGTCATTACCATCTTGCAATGAACCAAAAAGAAATCGATTTTGATGGTGTAACTCTAGAGGACTTTATTGTTCCTAATATACTATGATGTTATGTCTTGTGTTTAATGGGGAAATTAATTAGCAGGGGAATCACTGTTTAATGATAACAAAGTCCAACAAATTTTGTCATTAAAAGCGATGTTTAAAATGGACTACACATTTCGAACATAATTTTGATATAGAATGTTGCAGCAAGACTTGTAATGGAGAGATCATGCAAAAAATACATGTTAAGAGTGTGTGGTAGTAATGACAAATTGTCAAATAGCAGAAGAGGTAAGTAGTTGTTTACTGATTTTAGTTTTCTAAAAACTTAATGATTTAAACTGGATTTTAATAACTGAATGGAAACTACCTAAATAATAAAATTGCTAAACCAAAAGGGAAAAGACATTTTTCGAGTTTTTTCGAAGAATGTTTTTGGGCATGAACTTCTGAGAAATGTACTCGGTAGCCTATTCCTGCCTGTTTCCTCTAGTCAAGATTATTCCCCTTATATTCTTTCTGATGTTATACAACCATCTTGTCCCTCGTCATCCTCTACCTTAGCCCTTCTCTGCCAATTGTCAAAAGATGTCCTTGGATGGTTTAACTAGTCCTACTGATTGCTGACTTTCCTCTTTATTTTCCCTAAGTGGGTTTAATTATTGCACCTACTTCTGAATGTAAACCTCCATCTTATTCGCCCTCCTCTGAAGCGAATATTCCTGCTAAAGATTCCGGTCAAGATCTTTTGGAAGGCAGCACATATCTGTATAGTTTCAATTGATTAACAAAAGTTTACTTAGTTCATTTCCTACCGTAAAAAGCAGTTCATAACGCAGCGTAGTCTTTGAAGAGCAAAGACCTGTCAATCAATAGCGATTAAGTATTCCATCACATGCCAGATTTTAGAGCAAATCGTTTCAACTTAGAATGAAGTAGTAATAGCTTACTTACTGGAGATAGTTTGGGCTAGATATTGACCTAGACTAAAACATGGTCAGAAATACTCTAAATAAAATGGAACCGCATTTCCGCTTTAATGATCCGCCTTGGTTTCTATGCTTTTAAAAGTCAAAAAGACATCATTTGTATTAGAGGCCCAAATGGTGCAAAAAGGCAAGCCTGTAGTAAGTCTTGGTGCAAAAAAATTACACCTTGTATAAAACAAGAAAACAACTTTTATACTGTCATTTAAAACGCGGATATCAAGTAGATAGGGTTAATATGACCTCGACAAATGAAACCCTCGCTTAATAAAAAGATCTGTTTTAAGGAAGTCGTTTCCACCCTCGTTATTGCTAGTGATCTAAATCTGCAACGTTCCCTCCTCGGTTAATATTAACTTGATAAATTTATGTCCTCCTGTTATAGCTGTGGTCAACAAGAACTCTTGGAGGCTATCACTTTCATCCCGCAGAACGGAGACAGTCCGCGAGAAATAATCTTGTGGTCTCGTTCTTGTCGTTATGTGAAATGGTTGGTTTTTGTGTCAGAAAAGCGATGATTTAACGATTTCAGTTACGGCAAAACTACAAATCGCTATAAATGTCACATTTGTAAAGTTTCACACAAAACGGCAGACAGACAGAAAGAACCACAGAGATAGATAGATAGATAGATAGATAGATAGATAGATAGATAGATAGATAGAGAGAGAGATAGATAGTTAGATAGATAGAGAGATAGATAGATAGATAGATAGATAGATAGATAGATAGATAGATAGACCGATAAATGGATATCTAATAGATACTATTTGTTACATACAGTTATCACAGTGAAGGCTGTTAACAAGTAGACTAAACTTGAAACATTTACCAAAAGTATAATGTAATAAGAAAACCCGGCAAAATTGTAAGTAACTTTAAATCAAAACATGTATACTGTTTAATTATTCTAAGACTGATGTGACAAAAATGATGTACGAATTATGCTTTAAGTAATACATTCAACCAACCCTATAAAGATGTCAGATTATTCTTGCGTGAGATAACGTACAATCTCAACTAAATTTGGATTTCTTATTGTAATAAAAGTCAATTTGATCAAACCGAACAGTTACCCGTACTTTCTCTTGAATTTATGGGTGTCCAAGATTTTCATCTTGAATCTTCTGTAATAGGCATCACTGGTTTAAACACCTGGAAGTGCGAAATCATGACAATTGGTAATGGAGATGGAGATGTAAGAATTGGCGGAGGACGAGTGAAGAAACTAAGAGTTCAAGTGTCTATGAAGCACGGTGTATGCGGACAGAAGTTTAACAGAAGAGATCAAACGAAGAATAGAACTAGAGAATGTGGCTTCCACTGACCTTTTCAATGTTCGAAAGAGGACGAGTGTTGTTTTGAAAGCAAAAAATAAGTTTAGACGGCACTTGTACTATCAGTTGCGCTCTTAGGCTGTGAAACATGGTAGATGAAGGGGGTAGGTAAGAAGAAGATAAATTTGTTTCACCATCGATTTCTGAGAATAAAATGAGTAACATGGCAAAACAGAAAGACGAACAAAGAAGTCAAGAGAAGATGCGCACAGGAGACACTGTCAAATACCATAATCGAGAGAAGGCTGACTTGGGCACCTTCGCCAAAAGATTAACGGTTACATCCTGAAGAAGGTATTAGAATAGAGACCAACATCAGGAAGGCAAAGAAGAGGACAACGAACGCTAAACTGCAAGAGAACAATAGAATAGGACCTTGAGGTGAGGGAAAGATAGTGCTCCAGCGCGAGTAGCATAGGACGGAAAAAAATGCAGTTCTTTGGTAGCTCGATGAGTAGATATGCGCCGAACGATCCGAGCCTAAGTATAAGTAAGTACCTACAGCATTTTCTGTTAGGCAACAAGTAAGAAGTAAGTTTAGCGCAAAAATATTTCACACTTGACTGAGCATTGAAAGCTTGATCTTCAGAAACTGGATAGCTTATAGTGGTTAGACCCAAATTGAAGAGAATGCAGCAGTTCATGCTTTTACAATTGTTGCCGGCTACAACATTAAAGCAAACAGCTATGAAGATAAAGGGTTAAATCTATTTTCAAGAAGCTTATATCTAAACTACCAAAGCTGAAAAATCACAAACTAACAAACCGGTCTCATTAGGAACATGAGATCTAGTTCCCAGTCCTCGGACGGACTAAAATATTGACATCGCAGTCGCAATAAAATCGTCTATCGAAACCACCCATAAAATTTATCATTACCGATCTATGAGATTTGTTTTTGATATACATAGCATTACAATTATATTTTCGACAAGAAGATCAATGATTCAAAATAATATCAGCCTAGAGATTAAGCACAATACTAAAAAATTGGAACAGAAAAGACACATGATGAATAATTGACTGGATTAGAGACTAATGACAACACTAAAGAGCAAGAACAGAAAAGACACTGCAAGAGTTAATAAGACAAGCGCTAAAGGACAATACTCAAGAACTGGTAGAGAAAGACAAGAGAAGAGACGATCAGACTAGAGATAAAGGACAACACTCAAGAACTGAAAAGACACAGGAGGAATTGATCGGACTACAGACAAAGGACAGTACTATAGAACTGGAACAGAGAGACACTGGAAGAGTTAACCAGACTAGAGATAAAGGACAATACTCAAGAACAGAAGCAGAAAAGGCACAGGAAGAGTTGATCAGACTAGAAATAAGGGACAACACTCAAGAGCTGGAACAGAAAAGACACAGGAGGAATTGATCGGACTACAGACAAAGGACAGTACTAAAGAACTGGAACCGAGAGACAGGGGAAGAGTTAATCAGACTAGAGATAAAGGACAATACTCAAGAAAAGAAGCAGAAAAGGCACAGGAAGAGTTATTCAGACTAGCATAAAGGATGATACTCATTAACAGAAGCAGAAAAGACGCAGCAAGGGGTTATCAGACTAGAGATAACGGATGATACTCCTTAGCAGAAGCAGAAAAGATGCAGGAAGAGGTAATCAGACTAGAGACAAAGGACAATGATCAAGAACCACAACAGAAAGGACGCAGGAGGAGTTAATCAGACTAGAGATAAAGGACAACACTCAAGAAATAGTACAGAAAACACACAGGAAGAGGTAGTCAGAATAGAGATTAAGGACAATACTCATGAACAGGTACAGAAAAGATGCAGGAAGCATTAATCAGACTAGAGATTAAGGACAATGCTCAAGAACAGAAGCAGAAAAGGCACAAGAAGAGTTGATCAGACTAGAAATAAGGGACAACACTCAAGAGCTGGAACAGAAAAGACACAGGAGGAATGGATCGGACTACAGACAAAGGACAGTACTAAAGAACTGGAACAGAGAGACACGGGAAGAGTTAATCAGACTAGAGATAAAGGACAATACTCAAGAACGGAAGCAGAAAAGGCACAGGAAGAGTTATTCAGACTAGCATAAAGGATGATACTCATTAACAGAAGCAGAAAAGACGCAGCAAGGGGTTATCAGA
>JANTCA010057303.1:0-17103 GCA_024741275.1 Chironex yamaguchii
ACTGTTTCTACCCCTAAAACTATTACATTCTTCCACAAATTCACATACCTGACATCTCCTTTTACCACACTTACAACGACCATTCTTACTTTGATCATCTAACTCTTCTAACCTTGCTCTAACTAAAATATCAAACTAAGTAAATATATATATATATATATATACGTCGGCTCCCACTAGTGCAGCTATTGTGGTAATGCTCCACTCTTGACAAATATATAAAAAGCAGTGTGTCTGTTGAGATACTATATATGTATATAAGAATTAAACCATAAGATAATTAACCTTGTTTGTTTTATATACAGTCCTTTTTTGTTTAGTTTAAAGTGTAGATTACACTTGGCAGTTCGCTGGTGTTTTGCGACATTTTAAGTGGTTCGCCAAGCCGGATACGACCTCCTTCTTTTGAGTAAAATTTATAGCTTACTACTGGTGTTTGTCTTCAGACTTATTCTGAAGCCTTTAGTTTACAAGGAAGCCTTTTGAAGTCCTGCAGTTTAGTGTTCAAGTTAAGGGGATCCTACAAAGTCAATGGAACCTGGCTCAGGATATCTGCTGTCTTACCCAAAGTCATCTGACCAGACGAATCTGATGAAGTTGCCATCAATGTTGGGGACAACATTGTCCCAAGCTTTAAGGGTTATGTTCGAAGTTCAAATTGAGGAACGCCTAACCAGGAGTCGGGAGCAGTTGACAGAAGCAGTGGGGCGAAAATCCCAGAACCCCGCGGTTCCCAGTGTTATGGAAATGCCGCGACAATGGTCAGAAGCCCCCTTAGCGGAGAAGTCAAAGCAGCTTGCAGAGGAGCAAGACGAAGAGTGCGAGAGGCCAAATAAGAGCAGGAAATTGTAAAATACCTCTTGGAGAGGCTAATACAGAAAAAATAGACTTAGCTGAAGTGTCAGACGACCAGGATATACAGCTTGGTGGAATGAAATGTGGCATCTGAAGGCTAAAAACAACAACATAGGAACTGCACCTAGTAAAACAGTATGCCAGATTACTTTTGCAGGACAAAATGAAAAATGTAGAGACTTATGAGGATGATGCCATGAAGTTCGGTGCATTCATACAAAAAAGTGGAGAAACAATAGAGTCGATCCCAAAATGCTATACATACCGGCACCATAGGAGTCGACAGTAGCAAAGGAGTGAAATTGCCGAAGATGGAGTTCAAATCCTTTGACAGAAATGTGATTCACTGGCATCAATTTCGGGAGACCTTTGACTTGTGTGTGAATAGCCAACCAGCTCTATCTCCATTGCAAATGTTTTCGTACTTGAAAACGTGTTTAAAGGGACATGCCTACACATCGATTTCGAATTGTGAACTAAGAGCGGAAAATAATGAGTCTGCTGTAGTACTTTTAAAGGAACAATATGGACTTAAAAGTTTTCTTCGTAATGCACATCTGGAAAAGCTTGAAGGTTTGGAGCCTGTTTATAATGTAAGGGACATCAAGAAACTAATGACTTTGTATTAGAATATTGAGAGCTACTACAAAGCCCTATTAGCAATAGGAGTTGTAGAAGAAAAGTTTTCTTCTGTCATGGTGCTTAGGATCATGAAAAAGATTCACATTGAGTACAGAATTAAAATTCACAAATGCAAGGAAGAAATTGAAGACTCAGGCAGAATCAGCTGAGATGCGACAAAAGCTGCTCAAAGTCAATGAAAGGAGTTGTTCTGAAACCAAGGAGGCTTGAAAAAAATGGTCAAATAAGGGGCAGGAGCTTGGAGCAAAACAGGCCATGGGCGTCGTTTTCCAACTAACAACCAGAATTCTCGGAATCATGATCTTTCATCAGGAGCAGCTTTAGTTGCTCAGGATGTTGCCAGACGAAGAAACGAGCGTGCATATTGCCCACGAAAGGGCACCACCCGATGGAATGTAGAACGTTTACCAGCAGAGGGGAAGTAAAAAAATCCTTAAGAAATATTAAAGATGTTAAATTTGTCTTTGAAAAGGTCATACAGCTAAGGATTGTCGGGAGGCTGGTGACCGCAAGTTGTGTGGTCAAGGCAGTCAATTAGTAGTAAGAAAGAAGATGCCAAGGTTGGCGAGCCTACAGGAGTGATACATAGAAGTAAACAGCCAACATTGGTTGCATATCAGACAGCATTGGTTATTTTGAAAAGCCCACGATGGAAAGAAGTCAAATGTCGAGCCCTTTTGGATTCAGGGAGTGCTCGCATCTTTGTTATGGAAGAGTGTGCTTGAGCCATACAAAGGAAGCCCGTTAGTGCAAGGACAAGGCAAATATTTGAAGGAGTAACCGGAAGCAGAAGGAGGTGGACACAGAAGCCCATGTAGTGGGGCTGAAGAACTTGGACAAGACTTACTGAAGCCAGATCAAAGTAAGGATATTGCCAGCCATAACTACAGTAGGCAATCACCAACCTGTTGCCTTAAAGAATGCCTTTGCGCACTTGAGGGGAGTTTTCTTCCCAGATGTTGCACCAGAGCAGATACACTTCTAGGGAGCCAACACCTGGCTGACATCCAGACTGGAGACATCGGGCCTGTTGCAGTACGGACAAGATTGGCTTTGATAATGATGGGACCAGCCTTAACAAGGCAAGCATCCACCAAGAGACCTCAAACCTTACCATAGAGATGCCAAGGAGAGTTTCTCTGGATGTCGAGAGGCTCTGGGATCTGGGGACAATCATGATATGTAAGGGAGACCCAGTCCACCAAGCCTTTCAAGAAGAAGTTAAATTCAATGGAAAGAGGTGTTCTGTCCCACTTCCGTGGAGGAGTGCTATGTCCAAGCTACCTGACAATAAAGGATTGGCAGAAGGAAGGCTGTTTAATCAACTCAGGATACTTAAAAAGACACCAGGTATCCTTAAGGTGTATCAGCAGATTATACAGTAACAGTTAGCTGACGGAACAATCGAAAACGTTCCAGACAAACCTACAGGGGAGAGGATATCATACATCCTGCATCAAGCCGTAGTCCGAGAAAATGCTTCAACTACAAAAGTAAGGATTGCGTATGATTGCTCCGCCAAGCCAACAAAGAGGACCAAATCACTAAACGCACAAATGCTTGCATACTGGACCATCATTGATACTGTTGCTGTACTCTGTCCCCCTGAGATTTTGTATGAACAGGATGGCACATATGGCTGACATAAAGCAAGCATTTCTACAGATTGAAGCCAATCCTGCCGACAAGATGCCTTAAGATTGCTATGGGTTAAGTCTCCCTATCAAGAAAACCTGGAAATTGTGGAGTACAGATTCACTAGGGTAATATTTGGTGCCAACCCAAGTCCTTACATTTTAGCCGAGACAATACAACGTCACCTTCAGCAGTATAAGGATGATCTTGAATTCGTGGCAGATGTAGAGGAAAGTCTTTATGTTGATGATTATATCAGTGGAGGTATTGTTCCAAAGGAATTTAGCCACAGGAAGAAGATGCAAGAGACTCACTTTCAAGCCGCAGGATTAACCTTGAGGAAATTGTTCACGAATTGGCGAGAAATTGCCCATAAAGTTAACACTGAAAGAGATGAGAAGAAATTTCTCTTAATTTCTTGGGATTTCAATGCTGATATTTTAATGGTCAACATAGAAGAGGTAGCATGGCAAGACACAGTCACCAAAAGAGAAGTTTTAAAAAACTGGCAATGGTTTAGGACCCATTAGGAGTAGCGGGACTTGCACTCATTAAAGCAAGAAAACTCTTGCAAGAATTGTGATCTCAGGACAGGATGGGATGATGCACTGTCTCAGTCAGAGAAGGACCAATACAGGCGATGGATTCACCATCTCCATGAGATGAAAGCTCTGTCATTGCCAAGGATTGTTACACCACACGATGTGCCAGATCATGTCATTTTGTGATGCCTCGAGCAATGGATATTGTGCTGCAGTGTATGTCGTTGCGAATGGTCCAACCACAAAGTCAAGTCATCTGTTTAAAGCCAAGTGCCGAATGACCCAAACACGAAAAATGACTATTCCAGGACTCGAACTGACGGCAGCAAGAACAGGAGCCAAGCTTTCCCAAACAGTTCAGACTGCACTTAGTGGATGGCCAATCTCAACAACATTCATGTGGGTAGATAGTCTTGCCACACCGTACTGGATAGCCAATGAGGGTCATTGGAAGTCTTTCATATCAAATAGAGTAAAGGAAATTCATCAATTAAATCCTCAAGCCAAGTGGTGTTACTGCCTGATAGACTAAAATCCAAGCAATATTCCAACAAGGGGAGTTATCGGCAGCTAATTTACAGCATAGTTCACTCTGGTAGGATGGACCTCAATTCCTTAAAGGGCGTCCAGGGGATTGACCAATTCAGCCACCAAATTTGCATTGTCAAAGGATAACCCTAATTATACCTAATAAATGTAAATCTTGGAAGACTTTAGCTTGTCAAACCTCATGAAAATTGAGAATTTTAGTGCATGGGGTAGTCTTATCCCGGTGACAGCACAAGTCCTCAAGTTTATCAAAGGCTGTAGAGAGAAAAAGAGATCGATGCTCCAGGAGACCTCTTTCCTGCAACAGGAAACCCATTGTATGTGGATAAAAGAGCTTCAAGGAGCCATGTGTCAAGATGAGCATTTTCAAGAACGTGTTTGCAACATCTGGATCCATTTGTAGATGAGGATGGACTAATTAAATGTAGGGAGGCTACAGCAAGCTGAATTGAACCCAATTTTTCTGCCAGAAATCCACTATGGCACCAAACTACTGATAATGGACATTCACATACGACTTGGTCACAGAGGGGTTTCAACAACTCTTGCAGAGATAAGAACATATTATTGCATCATGCAAACGTAGGCAGAAAACAAACTCAGTCATAAGAAATGTGCAACATACAGGAGTTTTTCAGCCAAGACTACGCCTTTACCACGGATGGCTTCTTTGCCTCCCATAAGAGCTATGAGGACAAGGCCATTTCAGCACACTTGAGTCGATTTTGCAGGCCCTGTATATGTCAGAGATGGAATGCAAAATAAGAAAGCCTATATCACTCTCTTTACATGCGCAACAACATGAGCAGTGCATTTACTACTAGTCCAGGCCTTAACAGGATTGTCATTTCGTCAATTACTTGAAAAGTTTGTTGTATTTGGAGGTTTACCAAATTTAATGATAAGCAACAATGCTACCACATTCAAGTCAACAGTTATTCACTTAAAGGAATTGTTTAAGAATCCAGAGGTGAAGACGGATCTCGAGAAGAACTATGTTACCTGGAGATTTAACTTGTAGCTAGCACCGTATTCGGGAGGATTCTTTGAAAGGATGGTGGGATTAATGAAGACCATCTTGAGAAAAATATTGGGAACCACAAGGCTAACCTTTGAAGAGATGGAAGTTGTCCTTGCAAAGACACAAGCCATGATGAACAACAGGCCCTTGACATATGATGGTGAAGACCTGGAGGAGAAAGTCTGAACACCAAACAACCTTATACAGGGACGAAAACTATAACAGATGCCGACAATTCGAGCTGATCAAGAGGAGGATGAGTCCAATGTTATAAGAAGAGTTCCATACTTAGACACTATATTAAACCACATGTGAAATAGATTGAGTAAAGAGTATTTAGGTGGTTTGAGAAGGTTCCACACAATTTGGAAGGGACAGAATACTCCAACTGAATTAAAAGGTGGAGATATAGCCCTACCTGAGAACAAGGGATGTCACAGAGGACTGTGCAAAAAGGCTGCAGTCCTGCACTTGATCAGAGGAAAAGACAAGATAGTGAGGTGAGTGCCACTAGAAACTGTTCTTAATGGAAGGATGAAGAGGATAGAGCGAGCCGTTCAAAATGTATATGCCATGGAACTTAACATCGATAGGTCTAAGGAGAAAGCAGATGATGGAGCTAAGGAACAAGAAATACAGCAAGGATCAAGATCGACCAGGCAAGCTCGAAAAATGCACCAGCAAAGATCAGCATGTACCCAATTTTTACGTCATTATTGTTGTGATTACCAATGCATAGGCAATTACCCAACCTTTTCATGAGTATTGATGTCACAAGTTGAGCAATTGCTGCCAATGGCATTGCTGTATGATTATTGATGTATTAATTAAAGAAAATTACACAGGTTTTAAGAATAGAATTAGGCAATAATGATGATTTTGTTAGTATAAACATAAGAGCCATAGGAGTAAAACTTCACTTGGCAAAAGTCACTTGGGGCTAAGAAGGCAAAAGACATCCAGTTACTGGGAACTGGTAAGCTGTTGTAATTTGTAAGTAAACAGTGAGTTGTTAAGTGCACATTCTTGGGTGATTAAGATTGTTTAGAGAATCAGTCGGTGTTAGCAAGGTTAAACCGTTGGTAAAGTCTAGTTGCTTTTTAAATTGTTGTGTTAACTTATTCCCTAGCAAAGTGCAATTATTGTTGGTTCTTGTATGCTTTTAGACTATTTAGTTACACCTTTTAATCAATGATAGCATATAGTTAAGTGCATGTTATTGTTTTGAATGCATATAATCTAGCTCTATAATATATAATTGTAATAATTGTAGCTATAAATTTAAGAATTATACCATAAGATATATCACCTTGTTTGTTTTATATACAGTCCTTTGTTGTTTAGTTTAAAGTGTAGATTACACTTGGCAGTTCGCTGGTGTTTTGCGACAGCTGTTATGTTTAAAACAACATAGTGTGAACTTAAATCTCACAGCTTTATGTAACCATGCTGCCTAAATGAGGTAAACAAGGCATGATCTGTTTGGAACATTGGTAGATCTCAGCATGACTACACAAATGATTTATCACTATCCAGTCATCAGATTATCAGCCACCGAACCTTTATGTGAAATGACTATGTTGTGATGATGTTGCTGTATTGTTGAACAGAGGGTCATTAAGGTGTGGAAATGGGTGTGCCTTAAAAGGGTACAATAGCCTCTGCTACACAAATCATCCCTGCCTTTCCGAGGTGTGACCCGTTTTCACCAAAGGAGCTCTGACGGTGGGCGAATGTCCACTGCCCTAAAAATTAACTGGATCCCTGCTGTCCTGCGGGCCAAGGCTTTTTAGCCAGAGGTCCCAAACAGAAACCTTCAGAGGTGTAGAACCCCACAATAATTGCATGCAGGCCCCACCGCAAGTGGGCACACACTGGTGCAGAAGCAAGTCTTCGCTGGTCATCTGTACAGCTTTATGAGCAGCTCAGTCACTCTGGCTATGAAGGACAGTTGTGGTCAGCATTGCTTCAACCTCATACCAGGTCATCGAGCTCAGCTTTGAATCATTCAGCACGTGGTGCTCCGCACACCACCAGACAGAGGCTTTTGCTGAGAAGGGAGGGTGGGTGAGTGGCCCTGCACATACTTCACTCACTATTGAGTGTTCCTTGTGCGCTCGTGAAGTCCTCTATTGATGCGTAAGTGCTGATGAGGAAAGATGGAGTTACTACTGGAAGGCCGTTTGGTCATGACCTGGAGCAACATGGACACTCACATCCTGCTTGACTGGCAGAGCAGATCTTGGGGCAGCACTGCTCTCCCTATATGGAGAAGTGGGAGAAAACAACCCCTAAACATCGCTTGCTCAACCCAACTCTACTGGCTAGCCGCACTCAGCAGGGTAGCCAACTCGCAGTCGAAAATCATCACTGAAGAAAAAGAAGATACAACACAAGGTGGCATTCTGCAATGTACATACTCCATGACAGCCCTGATCGTCATGAGTGCAGGGCAGCCATTGGTCCCCGTTAACTAGCTCGCCCGAAAATCAACATTGTTGCTCTCTCTGAGACATTTTCTATCGACAAGGGTCAGTTGGAGGAGGTAGGTGCGGGGTACACCTTCTTCTGGGTGGGTAAGCCTGAAGACAAGCTGGTGTAGGCTTTGCAGTCTGCTCATCAATAGCAAGGACCTTTTCCTCACACCTCTGGCTTATGACACTCCACTGCCACTGGCAGGTGGCCACACTGTGACACTGATTTCTGTGTATGCCCCAATGATGTAGGCTTCAGAAAGGGACAAGGAAGTTTTCTATCAAGAGCTTAGTGACAACATCCCGTCTGAACCCAGACACAATACTTTGACTAAGATGGGCGATTTCAGTGCTTACAAAGGGAGAACCTTAAGTCAGACAAAGGATCATTGGCTGCCATGCTGTTGGCAAGGAGAATGCCACAGTCACAATCCTGCTCACTGTGTGTGCTCAGTACCATCTAGCCATCACCAATACCATGTTTCAGCAGGCCGACACGACAAAGACTACCTGGATGCAACCTTGCTCTAAGCACTGGCATCTCATCCGATACACCATCGTAAGGCAGTGTGATCAGGCTGATATCAGACCGATAAAAGCCATCAGAGGCTCAGAAATGTGGTCCAACCACAGACTTTAAATCAGCTTCACAGACAGACAGAACCTCAGAAAAAGCTCAATATTCACAACCTGAGCCAGCCAGAGACAGGCGAGGAGCTCGGAGGTATCCACTGTTGCAGACACAGAAAAGTGAATCCTAAATGCGTAGGTAGATCGTTCTGTTGATAACAAACAGACACCTTAACTATTTACAAGGCACACCAACACAGAAATCCAAGTAATTTCGTCATTGCCATCCAGAGTATGCCCATTTCACAGCTGCAAGGGACAGTTATTTTTGTCTACGAATTCGTCGGCCTACAAAAATGATAGTAAAACAAATATCACCCAAGAAATATGGGGCACTGGCACTAGGTACAAATACTGGAAGAAGATTGGAAAAAGTCAGTAAGAGAGTAAGGGTGAGGGAGTCAAGACTGTTAAAGGATTGGGACGTCATAATTACCTCTCAAGACTACCATTCTCAAGGATTGTTCTGGTCACTGTACTGTGCAGATCTAGCCTCGTTTTGAGCTGCTGTTGTTCTTTTGTTATTAAACTTTATTTAATTGTAAAAAATCTCTGTCGAACCGAATCCTTAACAGACTCGAATATTGACCAATTGTACTCAGTACTCAGACACTTGTAGACTCATGATGATACGCTTTCTGGTTTTTGTGAGTATTTTAATCATTGTTTATTTGGATTTTGTTGGGTACATAATCAGAAGAAGAAATATACAGTCCTCTCGCCTTAGATACATTTCGTCATATCTTATAAGTGGTCAACCAGAGCCGGATTTCAAAATATGCAACATTTGTTCAAAGCAGTCATGGCTACAGAAGATATCTCAAAGAAAAGACGTACTGAAATGGTCACTGAAGATATGTCAAGCAAAATCTCTCAGAACAAGATATACTAATCAGTGAATACGATGGATCGCAAAGGGATAAACTTGGAAAGATTAAGAGTTCTTGATGAAAAGCTGCATATCTTAGAGGGATTAGACAACGATATCCTAGCTCTTATTTCAGATGATGAAGACATCGATCATGAAGTTGAAGAGTCAAGTGAATTAAGGGCTTCAATTTTCGAAGGATTGGAACAACTGGAAATAAAACTGAAGGAAGTTCATGACGGTCCTGTTGCTGGCTCAGCGTCTCAAGCACAAGATAGTTTTCCAAATGTTTCTCTGGGGCAGGCCTAGAGTGTCAGCCAAGCTGCCAAAGCTTTCTATGGAAACTTTAGTGGTGATCCCAAGTAGTGGCAGCAATGGTGGGTCTCAAGCTCTGTGACGATAGATGAAAATACATTGATTTCATGTGTTTATAAATTCACATATCTTCGAACTTTGGTTGAAGGTACAGCCGCATCAGCAATAGCTGGCGTGCATACAACATCAGCGAACTACGAGATTGCAATCAAATTGTTGCATAAGAGATTTGCTCAGAAAAGTTTTATTATAAACGCAGACACGGAGTCCTTGTTAAACCTTGGCAGGGTGAGTTCAATGAGTGAGACCCACAAGTTAAGAGAAATTTATGACAAGATAGAAATTAATATCAGAGGCCTAGAAGCTCTAGATATCACATCAATGAATTGAAACTTGCTATAAGTAGAAATGTTAGTCAAGAAGAATGGTGCCTCGAAAAACTTAATGAAGGCCTTTAAGAGTGAACTGGAAGCATACAAAAGATGCTACAAAAGTAGCATTGCAATTGGGAGAAACCCCCAGAAGTGTCAAAATGCAGTTGCTAATAATACTCGATCTCAAGTTTCAAGAAATTTGCCAACTACTACTTCCGCATTACACACAAGTGAGGTAAAACCCATCTCTTGCACGTATTGCAGAAATTCGCATCCATCCGTTAAATGTACCATAGTTTCTGACCAAAGAGCAAGTAAGGAAGTTTTGAAAACCCAAGGTCATTGCTTTGTATTTTTAAAGAAAGGGCACTTATCAAGAAATTGTGTTAGCAATATTGGTTGTTACGAATGCAAACAAAAACAGCACACAAGTATTTGTGTAGCAAAGTTAGCCCAATTATCAATGTTTTCGAGTAATGTGTCAATGCCTGCTAATCCGAGTGCATCGCATTCAACAAGTAATTCTGCTCAAGTAGCTAGCAATGAAAGTAACAGAATTCAATCAGTACAATCCGCAGTTGATGTTGGCCCATCAGTTACCACAATGCTTGTTGACGCAAAGAACTCTATTTTATTTTACATTTCAGATCAGTTGAGGAACATTTTAGGCCTTCCAATCCTCTCTAGAGAGACTCTCACAATAAATGCGTTTGGAGAAAACACTGGAAAACACACCACATGCGATGTGACTCAACTTTGCGTTCGAAGCCCTCATAACAGCTTAAATTCATATTTAACTGCCTATGCGGTGCCTGTTGTTTGCGAACCTTTGAAAAGCCAACCCATAAGATTTGCAGCTTGTAATTATCGGCATTTGTCAGGACTTGTGCTCGCCCATTTTTGGAAGAAAATAATGAACAGCTTGAAGTCGATGTTTTGATTGGTTCAAATTTCTATTGGCATTTTGTTACTGGGAGAAGCATAAAGGGGGGGAGCAAAATAGCCCCATTGCAATCGAATCCATACTAGGATGGATTTTGTTTGACCCAGTACCAAATTGCTTCAATGTCTCTTCAACCCATGCCAATTTTTCACATGCAACACATGCATTAAAGGTCAGACATGCAATTATTCCTACATAAAATTCTATCAAAAATCAAGTTCCGAATCTTGAAAGTCTCAGGATAACAGATAAGGAATCTTCAGTGTACGAAACATTCGAGGAAGAAGTTGATTTCGTAGATGGATGTTATCAAGTGAAACTCCTATGGAGAAGGGATCATCCTATTTAACCAAATAATTCTCAGCTAGGTCAGAAAAGTTTATTGGGACTATTTGCTAAGTTGAAAGCAGACCCCGACCTCCTCAAAGAATACCATTCTATCATTAAAGACCAAGAGGAAAGAAACATCATAGAAAGGGTCAGCCCTGAAGGTCTAAGTGAAGTAGGAAAGACACATTATCTCCCTCATTACCCAGTTGTACGCCACGATAAGGAAACAACCAAAGTACGCCTTGTCTACGATGCATTGGCTAAGGATTCTACAGGAGTGTCATTGAATCAATGTCTATACCCAGGGCCATGCTTGCTTAAATCTGTTTCAGAGATTATAACAAGGTTTCGTCTCAGCCCAATGGCCTCAACCTGACATTGAAAAAGCCTTCTTAATGATAGCCATTGATCCGTCTGACCGTGATGTCTTGAGATTTCTTTGGGTGGAAGACCCAAACGATGAAAACCCACGAGTCATAGTTTATCGTTTTGGACGCATTGCTTTCAGAGTAACATGTCCTCCGTTCCTCTTGAATGCTATTTTGAAACGTCACATTGAAAGTTTTGTGAAGGAATTTCCAGAAGTCTGCAACAAAGTCATTCATTCCCTTTATGTTGACGATGCTAATCTTGGAGGACATTCAATTGAGGAAGTAATTCATCTGTATGAAGCTTCTAATAATATTATGGCCAAAGGAGGCTTTAATTTAAGAAAATGGTACTCTAACTCAAGGGAAGTTACGGAAAAAATCAATGAGAAAGAAGCTCTCAATGAAGTGCGTAACGAAAACAATAAAAATCATTTGTCATTTGAAAAATCATCTCTGCAACAATGCGGAAAAAGTTGTGAAAATGGGGAAAGAAAGGTTCTCGGCTTCAACTGTACAGTAGGAGAGACATGATTGTGTTCAAAATATCTGAGATCAGAAAACTAGCATCGGAATTATCTCCAACTGAACAGAACGTTCTAATCGCAAAAATCATCGCTAAGATAACGGTTATTGGCGGAAAAGCTTTGTTGGGATGATTCCTTACCAAATGACCTCATGAATAACTGGACTGGACGAAATCTAAACTGAGTTAAGTGAAGGAAATCTCAATACCAAGAAAAACTTCCTTTCGTAAAATTGTTTAGCTTTTGCGACAGCTCAGAAATTGCTTACGATTGTATAGTTTACATCAAGGATGCAGTTGGCGGAAAGAACTATGTTAATCTGGTTGCTTCAAAATCAAGAGTTGCTCCATTGTCAAAGACTACAATACCAAGAATGGATCTTCTATCTTGTTTAATTCTTTCCCGTGTGATGGACAATATTGTCACAGCACTCAGACCGCTCGTCAATGTTAAGGTTTCTAAATGTTGAACTGATTCGATCACTGCTCTCTATTGGATACGTGGAGGATGCAAAGAATGGAAACTTTTCATGGAAAATCATGTTCAAGAGATTAGAAAATTAATGACACCAGATCTCTGGGCTCATTGTCCCGGAAGGGAAAATTCTGCAGATATCCCGACACACAGTTATGGTCCAACGAAACTCCAATCTGCTCTGTTGTGGTGGCATGGACCTCTATGGTTGACAGAAGACTCTAAAAACTGGCCTAAGGATATAACAATCTCTGAAGAAACCCGAGAATGTCTTGAAGAATAGAGACCACTAAGTCGAAGGAGATGAAAGGATACTACAGCTTTGCAGCTAATGGTTCACGAAAATGCCGGCATTTTAAGGATTATGGACAGTGAAAGACTTAGTTAATATGGCAAACTTTTACGTGTAACAGCATGTGTTCTTCGATTCGTGAATGCGTGTCATAATACAAATACTCATAGTGAAATTCGTCTTACTGTTTCAGAATTAGATAAAGCAGAGAAATTGTGGATGCAAGACTTACAGAACTCTTTGAGTAAGTAGGAGCTGGCTGTTTTAAATCAACACCTAGGTTCTTTTACTGATGAAAGGGGCATAATTAGATGTAAAGGTCGATTATCGAATTCCTGTCTCGATATTGAAGCAAAATATCCAATTTTGCTACCACGAAATGCTCACATTGCAAAACGTATCATCCGCCATTGTCATAACAAATTAATGCACAATGGAGCTAAAGAAACTCTGTTGGAGTTGCAACCTCGCTTTTGGATAATCAAGGGACGTCATTTTGTGTCGGAAGTACTCAAATGTTCAGGTATTGTAATTAGCAATCAAATGTAAGTGCGATTGATGTCATTCCCTTTTCACAGTCATGTAAGAGACTCACTTGATTCAAGAAAGATTCTAGAATAAGAAACTAGTTGTGTGTCTACATCGTTCTGGACTAAATAGTTGACAGGTTATGGGCCCAGATCAAGTCTTCGCCAATATGGGAGCAACCAACGACGAATTGAGCTTAAAGATAGAGAAGCTCACTAGAGATAACTACCATAGCTGGAAGTTTCAAGTAAAGACGCTTCTGGTAGGAAAGGACCTATGCGACATTGTGACCAAAGACAAAGTTCTAAACGATGGTAGCACAATTGAGCAGGAAGTTTAGAAAACGAGAGAATTTGGCTTTTGCAACTATACGTCTCTCAGTGTCCACAGATCTTCAAATCTATGTGCGATCTTGTGTTAGTGCATCAGATGCGTGGAAAAGCTTTGAAAAACACTTTGAAAAGAGGACATCGTCAGCAAGAATTTCGTTGAGGAGAAAGTTATATTCTGCACAGACGACAGAGGAACTAGTATGATTGATCATATTAACTACGTCAAAAATCTCGTTGATCATTTGGAGGCAATTGGTGATCCTGTGGTGGAGAAAGATCCTGTAATTATTCATTTAAGCGGAGAGTTTATCTGGAGAGTTTAGCTCTCTGATTACAGCATTGGAGACAATTGCAGAGGAAAAATTGACTCTGGAATACGTAATAGACTTGTTCATGAAGCTGAAAAAGTACATGGTCGATTACCTGGAAATTGTAGCTAAGGATGCCAATGTAGCCCTTCACACCAAAAAAGTGGAGTTTAGACGATTTAAAAGCAAGTGTTTTAACTGTGGAAAAATGGGTCACATGTCAAAGCAATGTATCCAAAGTAAGACAAAGAAGAAAGGGGACAAGAGTGAATCTTCCAATCATTTGCAATTGGCAGGCGTACGATGATTCTTCTGTGGTCTTCCCTGCTGGTCAATTAACAAAGGACTGGGTAATTGATTCAGGTGCTTCAAGGCACATGACTTCAAGCAACAGAAGCATGACCAACTATGTAAAGTTTGCTACGCCCTCTATTGTCAAGTTGGCAGACAATAGTGAAGTACGTGCATATGGCAAAGGAACTGTGAACCTTTCCATTTACGATGGTGCACCACAAACACCCCTTAAATTACTTAATGTTTTGTATGTACCAAAGCTGAAGGTGAATTTACTATCCTTATCGTGGTGCAGAGTTGAAATTTGTTGAGCATGAATGCATCGTCTCTTTAAGGAATAGAGTCCTCCATATGGGGCACAAAGAAGGCAGGCTATACAAGTCCAACATGTCATTTAGAAATACGTCAATCATGAGTAAACAGGAAGGGCACAGCCTAGCATTGTAGCTTTACAGATCGTTGTCTAGCCTTTGATAACTTAAGTCTCTAAAACGCCACTCCATGGTTTGTGGTTTTGATTTTGAGTTACAAGAAGACTTTGATAGACACTGTCAAAGCTGTGCTGAAGGAAAGCAGCGCCGCCAACCATTCCCAAAGCATAGCAGTAGTAGATCTAATGATATATTGGAGTTTTCAGTGACGTATTTGGACCTTTCCAAGTAGATTCAGTTGGAGGGTCAAAATACTTTGTAACGTTTATTGATGACTTTTCAAGATTTTACTTATGTTTACTTTATTAAGAATAAGAGTGAAATACTAGATAAGTTTAAGGAATATGTGCTGTCTGATGAGACATTGACTGGCAAAAAAGTAAAATGCCTTAGGAGTGATAATGGAGGAGAATATCCTTCTTCTGAATATTCACATTTTGTATTCGACGGGGCATAAGTAGGCAGTTCACTACAGTTAGGTGTCCTCAGCAGAATGGTGTTTGTGAACGAGCTAATTAAAAAAATATATTACAGACAACTCGATCAATGTTGTATCATGCCAAGTTGCCTTGATCCTTTGGGGCAGAGGCAGTACACACTGCCGTATTTTTACGCAATAGAAGCCTCACAGTAGCTTTAGACAATAAAACACCTTATGAAGTATGGTATGGTAAGCAGCCTGATGTGGGCAGCCTCAAGGTATTTGGTTGTAATGCCTTTATCCATGTACCTAATCCAGAGAGGCTTAAGATAGATAAGAAAACAAGAAAGTGCATTTTTGTGGGTTATCCTGTAGAAAGTAAGTGTTTTAAGTTTTATGATCCTGTAGCAGACGCGTAAGAGTCGTGATGCTGAATTCGTTGAGAATTCCTCAGTTTGAATCTACAGCTGAGGGTCAAACGTATGAGCTTTCTCAGATTGTGCATGACATATTTGAGTTAGATTATGGTGCTGAGAGCAGTGATGCTGATAAGGATGGTAACACCTATAATGATGACACTAATGATGACCAAAATGTGGCGCATATTGTAGCACCCGTTCAAGTCTTTAAGACGATCACAACGTGTAAAATCCGTTCCTGAACGACCTGGTACTATTACAGGTGACTGGTGGGTTCATGACGAATTCGATTATGCATCGCCTATTTTGTCGTCCCAGGGGGAGGAGCCTAAGAATATCTAGAAGGCCCATTCATCTACTCAAGGCACAAAGTGGAAGGAAGCCACTGACAGTGAGTATGACTCACTGATGAAGAACCATGCATGGATCTAGTCACATAAGAACCCCCACATAAGAACCTTATAGGGTGTAAATGGATTTTACGCTAAATAAAATTAAGCGTAAAAGTGATGGCTCTGTTGACAAGTACAAAGCCAGACTGGTGGCTCAAGGTTTTGCACAGCAGCAGGCTATAGATTATGATGAGGTGTTTGCACCAGTGGCAAGGTTTAACTCGTTGAGAACCATTTTAGCCACTGCAAATGCTCTTGCTCTGGAGATACACCAGATAGATGTAAAAGCCGCATTTTTGCATGGCACATTAGACAGTGAAATTTATATGGCACAACCCGAAGGCTATGTGGATCATAAAAGATCTAGCTTGGTTTGTAAACTTAATAAGAGCCTCTATGGCTTGAAGCAGTCAGCAAGATGCTGGAATAGGTCGATCGATGAATTTTTATGTAGCCAGGGATATAAGCAGAAAGGTGCAGACCAGTGCATTTATGTCAAAAATAATGGGGACAGTTTTATGATACTTTTTCTGTTTGTTGATGACCTGATCTTATGTAATGACACAGCTATGTTGAATGCTGAGAAAAAGGCATTACAGGGTAGGTTTGATATGCAGGACTTAGGTGCAGTACAGTATTGTCTTGGGATGTCCATTACTAGAGACAGGCAAAACAAAAGGCTGTCCATAAATCAGAGACGGTACCTGGAGTCCATTCTGGAACGGTTTGGAATGTCTGTTTGTAGACCAGTGTCTACACCACTAGAACCTGGTGCTAGATACGTAGAGTTAGGTAGCCCTGATAAGTCTTGTGACAGGACAGAATTTCAAGCTGCTATTGGTAGTTTGAATTATGCCACAGTAGCTACACGACCAGACTTATGTGCAGCAGTGGGAGCACTGAACAAATTCATGTCTAACCCCAGTATTGATCACTGGATAAAGAGAATTTTAAAATACATCAAGGGTACTTTAAATTTTGGTATAGTATAGACCTTTTCGGTTCTCCTTAATAACCGCGCATAGCAACAAGTTGAAGGGGCAAACAAAGCCGATCGCAGCATTAAAACTTAAAGTTGTGGTGCGAGGGAAGGTTAGTTCCTGGTTAGTTTTTAAGTTATTTTGCTTTGAAAATGTCAA
>JANTCA010057314.1:0-17101 GCA_024741275.1 Chironex yamaguchii
GGTGGGTGGGTGGGTGGGTGGATGGATCGATGGATGGATGGATCGATGGATAGTTCGACAATATGTGTAGTGTCAACCATGCCAGGATACTGCCAACAGATCAGCGTTTCAGCGGATTCTTAATATATTTGTGTACATTTTTTTAGGTCTTGGGACTGAGCAACCTTATCGTTTAAAATCTAGTTGCTGCGGTATAACATTAATTCATGGATAATTGTGCATGAGCCCAAACACATCAATGTACTAACGCTTTTTTGTATTCTTCATCATTTCTAAATTTTAGAGAACGAGTGACGGCATCAGACGGCATCAGACGGCATCATAGTCATGATCATCAGGGTGGACGAGGACATACATTGGGAACCATAAGGGAATCAAAAATATTTAATAAAGAAGATGCTTTTGCGTTATGCTAGTTACATGACACTAAATAAACGTGTTGCCGCTTTCTTGAGTGCATTTTTGGTACTCACCACACTAAATATTGAAATTTTTATATCAAGTGGTTTCTACCTACCAGTCCTTACTTTTTGGAGGCTGTTTTCCGTACACGTGACACTGAAATTATCTGGGGTATATATTCCACGCACACCACAACGCATATTTATTGTTTTCTTGGGATGTTGTTTGTACATGTATTTTATTAAAATAAATGTTTTGAATATACTCGACACTTAAGGAGGGTACTTATTCTTTTTATCGATATTTCTTTCAAGGGGGCATTTTATACGCTACAATCTACTGACTAATATATCCAGCGGGCACAGGAACCGGAACAAGTTCGTAATAAATTACAATTTAGCACTGTTTTATATCTGGCCAATACTACACAATTCCATAAATCTGGAAATTTTACTTCGGATAAAGTGTGTTATGGAATATTTCGATTAAAACACACATTATAGTCTGTATTATGTCTTTTAAAAATAAGATCATTCTGAAAATTTCAAAACTTGCAACAAGATCACTTGTTAAAAAATTATTGAAAATTTGCTACAATTTTAAAATCCGATTTCTAAAAGCGAAAAAACACAACCAACATTCCGAAATTTTGAATCACGATATTAAATGTTTCTCAGCAGAAAATGAAAAGACTTGCTGGTTGAGAATTCACAACGATGGCTAATTACAATTCTAGGTACTTTTGCCAAAGTATGTGCTTATTCATGTAAGTAACCTACGTTAATTCTTAAACAGATTGATGGAGAAAAAAGCGAGAAAAAAAAGGCGTAATATAAGCCACAATGTCAGCATTAATAAACAAACTTTTGTTAAGCTGTTAAAGCTATTTATTCAAGGTTTATTTATTTCAGCACAAATGTTGTTTACAAATTTCAATCTTCCGTATTAAAGCCAGTGAATAAAATTGAATAAACCCGGTAAATAAATATAAATATATCAATGAATATATCAATAAAGCAAACCGAGAGATTTCTGATAAGATCTACATCGAGTGGCAACTCAACTTTGAAATCAGTTTTTGAAGACTTTTGATATTTTCTAGTAATAGCCATATAAGGTAAGGAATGCCTTTTCGGAAGAAAGTTTCTGTTGCACATGGTGTTTTCAAAAGCTTGCAGTTGGAACGAATTACAGTTAAAATACTTACGGGTTCTAGTTCCTTTTTTGAAAATGTTGCTTTTTTTTTTTTTTGGTAATTTCTTCTACCACACTTCATGTTGCGTAGTTGTGTCTTACTTAGCAATGGTGGTAAACCTTCTGTTTGTCCAATTTGACCATGAAACATAATCAATGTCACATTTCAAGGAACATTCAGACGCCAGTACTTTCAAGGATGTGACAAGGAAATTCCATCCTTACGTGGATTCAGACAGGGATTCTATGATTCATGAGCACCATTTCCGATTCTAATCTTCTTTCCTCTGCCAACCCTTATTAACAGGTGAAATGATTGTATTTATCAACAATTTCCCTTAAATGATCTGCATATTGACTTTAAAATTGTAGTTTTCTGCAACATTTTCAATTGGTGGTAACTTCTTTGTCTTTACAGGCGATTTCAATCATATTTACCCACCAATATTTTTAGAGGTCGTTATTTCGGATGTTTGATTTTCGCAAGAAAATTTTCATGCTTTTTAAAATTTTGGATTATTTCAGACAGTTTTTCTTTACTTCGTTACAAGTTTCAAAATCCTAAAGATACCCAACCACAAGGCGTAAAATAAGCATCAAAATTAGTAAATGCGGTTGCCAATGTTTCATAAGACATTCACAAGAGGCGTCGTGTTCTTCCACGAAGATTTTTAGGCTGCTGTTCACGAAATGCTGCGTGTACCAAACTGAACTTGTTATTAATTTGCTCTGGTTATGCAAATGAATTAATTTGGTTCGGCTTTGAAACTGAATTTTTATTGATTTGCTTCATTTCTTGACAATCTGAGTCTCACTGTTCCTACAAAATGTGTTCTTCCTAAAAACGTGGAACTCCTACCATTTTTGTAGCTAGGTAAGTGTTTGACTAATCCATGACTCCTTTCCACACTTTATAATAAATTCTGCCCATGCAACACTCACATTCATTATTTTTGTATTTGTTATTTATATCATCTACTACACTAATTTTTTTTAAACTCCCCAGTCCATCTCTTTCATGATTTTGTATGTTATAATGTTTGTTGGCAGATCACAATGGTAGTATCAATAATGTAACCATGACTAAGTGCAGTTGTTATTATCAGATTTAAATTCTTTGTAAATAGCAGCAGAGCAAAGATTTAAAACTTGGTTTGTATTTTCACTCATTTTCCTTCTGTGATTTCCAAAGTCTGAAAGAATAGCCAGTCATTTTACGTCAAATGTATATAGTGATAACCATCAGACTAGGTACAATGTACTTTTGCAAATGAATTTTTAGCATATATTTTTTGCACTTCAAACTGCCATGTGAATAACATAAATGTAGTATACTAGACAATGTGTATTAAGTGCAAGAACAGTGCATTATCAACATCACAAAATAAAACCTAAAACACTCATACAATTGATGTGACAGTCTAAATGAATTGATACAAAAGTCAATCAGTAATCATGACAATTAGGAGGTGGGAAATGGTGATAATAAAGATGATCACAGTGTCTATGACCTATGGTAGTTGATGCAACTACATAAATTTCAATGGCTTACAGAGGAGTTAAATCAAGTAGCATGTTCACTGTCTATGGCATCACTTTGCCAGCTCTGATAGCATCTGCCACCTTGGAAGTTGTAGTATTGTTTGCATATCTTATATAATATTTGACTAGAACATCAGTGGGCACTTTTGTTTTGATAAATGTTGGGTGCTTCTGAACTGCATCAAACCAAATATTAAATCGTGCATATTCCTCCGTATCAGGAATGGTAAAATTACGGTAATGTTGAAGCACTGGAAATCTCTCAGGATAAGGAGCAAACACGACTTCAAATAATCCTAAAATGAAAAATGAAATAGATTGGTGATTGCTTTTGTATCTGCTGACAAGGTAGGTCACATATATTGTGTATTTCATTAAAGTAGACAAGTATTCTATAATTGCCAGAGTGTTCCTTCCCAGATCACCTTTACGCATAGGGCAGCACCTATCTATGCTTCCTTAACCTTCGGGCCAAACAACTGTGCAAGGGCAGTGGATACTGCACTAGGGGGCTGGCCCACTGGTAGCACTGTGTGTTTAACTTCCATAATCCATCCTATGAGTGCTGAGTGCTAAGCAACGAGCCATTATGTACCATTTTTAAAAGTCTGGCATGACCTACTCAAGCAGAGAATATTGCTTTACATAGAAAAATGACCATATACATACCAAATTCATTGCCCAAAAAGAACGGTCCAGTTGGTGATATTTCTGACATAGCCTTACTTAAAGTTGATAATGCGTTTAGCATATTCACTTTAGCATTTTCTTGTGCCTCTTTATCTTGAGACAAGAGACATTTGTAAAATTCCGGAATGTACTTCTTATCAACAAAATCTATCCACATCCTCACAGTGGCCCTTTCAATGGGATCTTTTGGGAGAAGCATATTTTTAGTTGGAGATTCCCACGTTTCATCTAAGTACAGCACACATATCGTAGACTCAATCACATGAAATCCCTGGTCATCAATAGCTGGAACAAGACCTTTAGAGTTAACTTTAAACAGTTCTGCTGGTTTGTTGTCAAGATCTACTTCAATGAAGTCACAGTCAATGCATAAATGCTGACATGCTAATCTTGCTCGTTCAGCAAATGGACATATGTCTGTGGTAAATAGTTTGGGCTTTGATGTATTTGTAGGGTCATTTCTTCTCACGGCTTTTTCTGGAGTCATCTAGGTAGATATAAGAACATTTAATCATTCCTGAGTAAACAGATAATGACAGTATACATATATTAGTGAAATGTTCAATCAAAAGACCTACTTCACTTTTACTTAAAGGGAACCATACGCACAAAGGTAAGACTGTTCTTTTTTACAAAAAGTCTAAAAGGATTAACGATATGAACAAGACTAGAGAAACAATTTTGTGCACATGTGAAAAAGTGTATCTTTGTAACTATGCCAGGAAATCCACAAACATGACAAAATAAGAACCACTACCCGATTTGTATGATGACATGACTTATCATATATCTGCTCACTACTACTACTCACAAATTGTACACAGCTATATATCTGTATGATTATTGCTTAACAATGATGTCAATAGAACTATTGAGTAATGAATTACCGGTATTACATCAAAGCATTTACACCACACAAGTATCACCTATCACTAATGATGTACATATTGATTAATTTCTGCCTAAGAATACTACAGTTTGTCCTAAGCACATAACCAACTACATTATTCGAAAAAATATTCAGGAGAAACTTTTGCTTCTGTTGATTAATCAATATAATGAAAATCAATGACTTTTAGGAATGAAGTAAACAAGAATCTATTTATGGAGAAAAAACTAGAGTAAATGAACGAAAGAAGTATCCTCAACATACTGTAAATCCTCAAACTTGTCCCCCTCATAAAAGCCTCCCCTCAAATAAGTCCCCACCCTAGAACTTCAAATTGTTAATAAGTCCCCACTGTTAACTTGATGATCTTAGCCATCTGAGGTTCGCTTTGGCATTTTATTAAGTTACTACATACATTTGATAATAATTGATAAAATGGTCATGAAGGAATTCTTACTAATATATATGAGGTCTTTTAAATATGTACTTTTCATTGTGTACAGCAAGTTCCAAAAGATTTTGCTTTTCTAGTAGTTTTGTCACCAATATCTGGGCAAGGTTCTTGTTCTCTATCTAGGCAATAAACTTCGCTGGAACAAATACACCAATTTCTCATTTTCTTTTCCCAGAAGAATAGCAAACATTGTGTTTGCATTTGCAGCATCAAGAAAATAATGCATCAGTTGAGACATTTTATCAGATGATTTTATAAGCCCCTCTATTGAAAAGGCCCCCATTCAAAAATATCAAAAATAGAAAAGCCCCCATGGGAGCTAATTAGAGGATTTACAGTACCTCTACAAGACAAAAAGACAGTGGCCTGGATCAGGGTAAGAACAGAGGTAAAGGACACCTTAGGAACAATCAAGAGAGCAAAATGTAAGTGGGCCGGTCATGCTGCATGACAGAATGGACCCCAAAATTGGGACAAGAAGATGGAGAGATGGAGAGATGAGGTTGATGCTTACTGGGGAGGTCCAAACTGGAACCAGGTGGTGCAAGAAAGAAGAGAGTGGCAGCATGTTGAGGCCCTTGTCCAGCACTGGACAGACAATGGCTGCCCATGATGAAAGTAAAGCAAATACTTGTAATCATTACATATTGACTGACTGATTGATGTAAATTTGGTATAAATGTATGTCTCATTTACACTTTTGCATCCAATAGACACGGAATTGAAAACAATAACCCAGCAATCTATAGTCTTGAATGCTTAAGTTTAAACATCTGATATCTCATAACCCTTATTGTTTGTGAGTGCCAGGAAAGCAAAGCCATAAATGTGGAGATATCCGTACGATATCAATTACCTTTTGTTTTAATGCGGCATAATGATATTGGTTTGTAGAAAAAATAGGTCCAGTGTAACGACTAGTAATTAGCCAAGTCGTGTTTGCCCTGGCTGAAGTAATTGTACCAACAGCATGACATCTTTAAAGGGGTCACTGACTTTAATTATACCACACAGGACTAATCACGAGAAATGAGTTTGGCTGAAATGCTGAGATTACATTGCAGACTATCTCAAGCTAGACACTTCAGTGTTTACAAGCCTCCATGTATAACTGTTGTGCATTGTATACAAATGTCTGCTACAATGCTCAGAAATGTATGTTAAATCTTCATAATCTGTTCTGACCAAACTCTAAGATTCATCAAAACATCTCTATCTTGTAAAGAGTGGCTAGGTATCCTATAAGACTTGCATATAAGCATGTAAACAGCTCTTTAAAAAATAGGCCGCATAATAATTTACAGGAAATGGCTTTTGCTTGCATCACATGCACTTGATGTTTTTATAGGAAGCATGAAGAAGAGTATGTGGACCTACAGCTAATATAAGCACTGAGACTCCATTCCTTTCTATTAATCTGACCAAACCTCATGATTACTAATGCCAGGAATCAAATAGAATTAGCACCCTTCAGTTTCATCAAATGATCTTGCAAGATCTTTCGAGTTGTTGGAATTACTTGGGTGAAAAACTTAGAGACAAACCTTTTTATTGCATTATTATAATTCTAGTGAAAAGTTGTTGTAGCTTAAAGAATTGAAAGCTCAACAAACCCAAATAATTTACAATGCTAGAGGACATTCTCGTATTATCATGGGATGTCCTTCAACATGTACTGGTATTGATAAAAGTTCATCATGTCTTGCTATGTTTTTGAAATTGAGATATTAGAGTATTCCAAAGTCTCAACAAACCTTTCAACAAATAATGTTGAGCTTCATTTGTGACGAGGACATTAATAGCTAAAACATAACTAATGCACTTACTCCTCATAAAACAATAACAGTGATAAATGAATGTCAAATTATATATTTCTAGTTGAAAATTGTTTGGTTATAAAGTCTTTCTCACGGCAGATAAAGGAAGAAAGCATAATGATACCTTGTTTGAAAACTGAGTAAAAAATTCTGAAAAAAATTCATTGAACCCCAAAATCTTGTTTGTGTTCAATAACAACAGCAATAACATTGATTAATGTCAAATTGTTTATTTCTAGTTGAAAATTGTTTGGTTAAAGAGAAAAAAATTCATTGAACCCCATAAACTTATTTTCCTTCAGTTACAATATTTGTGATTTCTATCAACTATATCCAATCTATGGAAATTATGTAGTGATACAATCAGTAAAAATCATGACATTCCAAATTAGTGTCTGAGAAACATATCCAACATTCATGCCCATATAGCAGAAGATGGTGGGTTGGATCTCCACCCTGGACGTGTGCTTTGTTTCTTGCAATTTCAATAACCCCACTTTTATTTGTACACAAATAAAAAAATTATAGCTCATGGATAATAACAACGACAAATGCTCATCAACACTTTACTAAAACCACTGCACTCATGGGTCGAGTCGTTCCGATTAGGTAATCGGCCTTGGACCTTCCCCCGGGCCTCTCCCAACCTGCAAAGTGGGTAGCGTTACCACTGTACATGCCAAGAAAGGCTTCTCTCATTATATTTGACAGGCATCAGTTGAGGATTTTTTTGTCACACAAAAGACGGTGAGTACACAACATGATATTCAAATCAAAACTTAACTTTGATACATACTTTTTCCTCACTTTCTAGACAAGACAGGAAAGCACGATCCCTTTACTTCGTAAATTACGAAATTAACGGAATTTCAAACAGACCGCAGTAAAATGGTCAACAAAACACATGCATAAGGAGTTGAACCAAGTTCACACCAACTCACCACTTCCTTATCATGCCTTGCTTTTCCGAAAGAATCTGATGTTGCAGTAGTTTGTTACTTGGTTGAATGAAAAGTTAAACGGCAGGTTTTCCATAATGGGGGCGTTTACATACGAAAACCGCGGGAACATGAACATTTTTAAATCAGCTTTTATTGTCATAAATAAAAGATGGTTATTTCTCAGGATTTGACGAAATGAATCGTCTGTCTCTCTTTGCTTGTTCAGTCAATTGTTACATCGGTGTCATTAGCCAGATTAGATCACGTACAGAGCACGCGTACAGAGACCGGGATCAGAAAACGGCGGAGGGAAAACGCCAGCGAAGAATGGGTGCGGAGAAACTGAATTGCTGTAGCCCCCAGAACAAAATTTATCACTTCACTCTTTTTTAATTATCGTAATGCTTAATTGTTGTAATAGTCCGGTACCAGAATATTTGGCACAAATTTTATCAATGCGCATCTCCCTCTCCGGCTACTCAATATCTAGGCTTACCCTAATTACTAAATATATGTTCTAACTGATTAAATCCTAACGTAGAAAAACATTTTGTATCAGACTTAAGTCAGAAGTTATTTAATTCTTATTTACAGGTGAAGCTTCATGGCAAACCCTTCCTGATATCTTTAAAGATCTATTGAACGTCTTGAAACAGCCCTCTCTTTGCTGATAATTATTAACTGTTCAAGTCGTGGAAGGGTGCGTGGCAATGGGTGTTTTAAACATTAGCAGACAGGTATGTGCTGGTCAATTTGATTTTGCCTTGGGGCCTTACATGTTATGCAACCAAAATGCAACGCGATTCTTCTATCTATTACCGTCTCAAATTCCAACCTCAATGTAGCACATTCTGATAGCTTATTTTCTGTTGCATAATTGGTTTTTTGATGTTTTAGCATATTCATGATATTATTAACTCAGCTATGATATTTTTAGCTAATTTATGATATCGCCTAATTGACCCACCCATAAGCAAGACCTTAAATAGTACTAAATACATTTGTAGAAGAATTATGTAGCCCATAGTTTGACAGTATACTCCTTATATCTCACTGGTGCTGCCACCATCAATAGGTCAATAGACGGTGTTTGAAATCGTGTTTAAAAAGAACCTCATTCCATTAGTTGATAAACATTCATTTGGCTTTCTAGGTACCCTTTACATTGAGCATTCACAGCATATAAGTGGCTAATTCTGTATGACGTATCTAAGCCAACAAGAAGGAAATTTTAATTTCATTTACTTTATTTTGAGAGTACCTCACATAAGTGTACTGAGGTCATTACCCCCTATGGTTTTTGAAAATCACTGCCTGCCAGTTTACAAATTTCTAAGCAAATAGTCAGACTAGAACATGACAAAATTAAGGTAATTATAGAATTAAGCTAATTATTCCAAAAGGTTACCATTTGCATGTCTCTGTACTTGGGAAAAATCCTACCCATCAACTCCCGAAAAATGAAGCAGTACGCTCATGGTTTCTCATATGAAAGTCCTAGGCATCTTTCTCGCATCATCTTATTTCTGCCAAGATTTAAAGGTAACTGATTTAAGAACTTAGGAGATCAGGGTAATCTTGAAGCCTGACAAAATTGCCTTTCCATTGATTCTAATAAGTTTACTGGCATGAACTTGCTATATCTTACGAGGTTATCTATACTTGAATGACCTATCCTGTTATCTGAGCGCTTTTATCTGTAACAGAAGGTAGTAAACCTACTCTTCGTTTCTTCCTTTGCAAACACAATGGCCATAAACATGCAACCGTGATCCAGCCCTTTTCAACAACAGATCTATGATACTGTCATATTGTTAGTATAGCTGATCTCGACAAATATATTGAGATTTAAGGCAAAAAGTACAGGCACGTCACTCCTTATTAAACAAATCTTGAAAGAAACCGAAAATGTTCCAAAACGGAATCCTTATATATAGTTTAAATAAAATACAAAAAAACTATAAAGTAATTGTGAAAAGGCAAAGGTCACTTAAAATACGAGGCAAATATACAGAAAGGAAACTGATGCAATCTGTTCCTACAGCTGGAAAATCACTAGTAGAAAAAAGGTAATTTACTCATGATAAGACATGTCACGTCAATTATCAAGAAAAAGGTTATGATATTGGAGCAAGAATAAGATTTCAAATATGTCATTATCATAATCTGAACCTAAGCCTAGGAGACCGTTGGTGCATCCATGCATTGACCTTAGTTCTCAACTTATCTTTTGTTCGTCAGGTTGCCTCGTGTATGTTAGAAACTGTCCATTAAGTTATCCCATTATTCCATATCCTGGTGAGTCTACTGCGTCCCTACTTCACCAAAACCTTGGATCAGCTTGTTTGTCATTTTCTTTCAAATATGTACAATTATAAAACTTCATAAAAGCAGTTGATAATTGAGGGAAAAGCTATCCAGGTACCTGTCAGGACAAATTTGTCCTACATTTTTGTGGTTGCATTTCATGTACACTTTTGTGGATTCCTGAAATGCGGTGGGATGAAGTCAAAAAGTGTTAGCAGCTATTAAGTTAAATTAAATCCATTACATTATTTGGTGCCTTCGTATGTACTATTAAACAGATACTGTCTTAAAGCAGAGTTACATTGGTTAAGTAAAACATATGTAAAGGCTGTTGACGATAGCTTTTAAACAGTATGTGGATATGTCTTGGTACATATTGGATTCAGTTGATATTGTTTAATTGAGCTTAAAAGAACTTAATCACGACAGGAATTGACCAAAATAATCACTACATAACTAGTTCTGATAATCAAGAAATAGTAGATTACTAAAAGGATCTTTTTGTATTTTCAGGAAAAGAAATGATCTTTTAAGAGTCTTAGCATTTCTCCTCTTTCGGAGAGCAAGCTTTGTTTTGATATTTGCATTTTTTTCTTTCTTTCGTCTTAACTTGCGGACAAAATTGCAAATTCGATCTCTTGCCGACACTTAAATTGGGTTGCTGTTCTATTCAAGTATTATATTGTTCACTCACAGTAGCCCTGGCAACGATAAACAGATAATCAAAAATGCAGTTGAAACACTACTAACAAGTGAAACTTTAGTACAAAAGCATTGGAGTCAATAATGGAAGATTTCCTCGATAAGCAAGTACAAATGGAAATAACGGCTGGTAGTCAGTGAAATCCGGTGAAAATGGAGAAAGACCGGTGGGACGAACTTCAATATTTGAACAATAGTCTGTGGCTGTGTACACGTGAGGGGGGAGTGGGTGGACAATATTCTTTCTAAGCCCCCCCCCGGTGAACAGAAGTTTCCTTATTTCTATCCCTGATACGTTAAATGTAAAACACATCATTAAAAATGACACAGTGGCTTGTCTAAGAGAGAAATAATGGAGAGTTTTGGTCCTCCTATTTTTCCATTTTTCCATTCTTCCTATTGGAGAGGCATGGTAGCTAGTATTTTAATGTGTAATAAATGTTGCCCCTTAGAAAATGTATTGCCGAACGATTTTTATAGTTCTAAATCCAACAGTAGTCGCTAGCAGTCTTCTTGAACATTCTACTTAATTTACTATTGGGTTCTTCTTTCTTAACATAGCTATTCGCTTAGTAGTGGTCATTAGACAATTAGGAGCAACTCAATTAAAAAAAACCTAGCCTTGACCGATCTACAACTTTTTACAAATTATAATACCAAATGGTATGGTCCAGTAGATACCAGACAAAATGGTATTCTGATTGCTTCATTGTGTGTTATTTTGGTTCCAGTTTTCCATCGCGTTTGATCTGTGCTACTTCTCTAGTACTCATTCTGTTGTATCTCTTACACTTTGTGACTAGATAATTCTCCCAATGCCCCCCCCCCACCCCTTCGACGGCCTCAAAAGGGCTTCCAAGGTATTGCTTATATTCTAACAGATCTAATCTTCCGCTGAGTTTGTTTTGGCTTCTGATCTAGTACAATGTTGCATGACAACAACAAAAACCCACGAGGTGACTGCATAGATTTAACGTAGATTGGTAACCATGGACTTCAGCGTTCTATTAATACCAACAATCTACAGCATAAGCCCACACAATGTATGAGGTAGATCCCTCTAGACAGTTTTGTGGTTCCTTTATGAAATCCGGTACTTCCATTGGAGCAAAGTTAATTTGGAAACATTGATTTGATGTCTGTCCTAATAGGCACGCACTCTTATCTATTTTTGTTGTTTTCTAAGTTTCGGTTCCTCTTTATATAGTCTTAATAAAGATAGCTAGCTACTTTAAATAACCTGATTTTCCAACTAAACTTAAGAGGCGTATCATATTCAGCTTTTTTGGCCATCATGACACCTTTGACTGACTTAGATTTTAGTCTTGAGAACACATTAAAAACTTGCAGTTGGTCTCTTTACTGCTTTGCTTTTGCTTGTAGCTTCCCACAGCATAGATGCAATTTCATTTGTGCTCAGTAAATTTCCTTCTTAGATACATCTTTTGTGGGTTGCTTACTGTTGTCATTAGTTGTAGTTACCACTTTGACATGTTTCATTAGTTATAAATAATGTGCATGTAGGATGGAAGAAATTGACAAGTGGTCACTTGAACCTCGTGGCTAAAACGATCTTTGGTGGAGTTGAAGATTGCTTATACATTTAAGACTTCACATACAGATTTGTAAAAAACTAGACTCACCCAAACGACGTGACGTGCAGTAAAAGGTGAAACAAATAGAAGTCGTATCCGTTTGCGAGTAAATTAATATTTACATTTTTTGACAAGAAATGAAGATGGAAGACTTACAGAAGACAGGGATATTTCGACACAGAAAAATTTGTGTTAGGACATAAGAAGAATCTAGAAGGACATTTACGTCAGCAGTCGTGTTATCTACGCATGCTGCGCGGTTTGGTGCTGGTGTTGCTTGGGAGAAGCCACTGCAGAGGTTTCCTTGTCTAAATTCGTCTATTCCTTTTTGCTTTGATTGCCCTTGAATTGATACTCCTACGTATAGCTTATCCCAGGTACCAAACAACACAATAGTTACCGGGGCCTTCTGAAATGTTAATCGTAATAGGATTAAGGGCATTTTTGGAGAAATTAAAAAAGAAGTTAACATAGGTTGAAGTATTAAGGTTACATTCATTACCTCCTTAGCTGATGAGTAAAATCAAGCTGTACTTACGTTGCGTCAAATCAACCTGAATTTCAGCCTAGTAAGATATTGCAGTATGATCGAATTGAAAAATAATTTATTTGCAAGAAATGCATGGGAAAAGGTCGAAAAGATAGTGGTTATGCCGATGGATTAATTTGATGTTCCCCAAACTGATGAATTGTCACAATAATTGTCTCAAAAAAGGCATAGGAATGTGCAAACGCAGTGCACTAAACTTATCCTTTGATACGAACTATTACTTTAGATGAAAAAGGTTTGACATTTTGTGCCACGCCCTAGTCACTTTTGATTGGAAGGTCTTGTATTTCCAGCAATCTCGACTTACACCTTGACAAGATGTTCTAAGTGCCGGCTGAGAAATTGTTTGAATGTCGGCTATTTATCTCTGGAAATTTCACCTGACAGACGCACTCCGTTGCATAGCCTCTTAAGAAATAAGTTATCCCCAGAATATTTTCTGAATACTAATTTTTGAATGTAAATTGTGAAACTAAAACAGAATTGTTAACAAGTGCACATTTTCAGAGATTCCGTCAATTAATGTTTAAATCGAGAGATCAAATGTCACAAAAAATTGACTCCACAAATTGGTAGCAACCTTTAGCCTGCAGCAGTAATATGGGCCACATTAGATCTTACAGAGTTTGGCAACAACAACGTGGAGGGTTGACAGAGAGCATCTGAAGCCCCCACTTGTATTTGCTCAACAATGCAATAAAATGGTTAGAATTTCTGTACAACAACGTCCCCAGACCACGAGCCCCCCGTGTTGTATACATTAGTGACTCTCGCTTGCAACTGCCACTTCCTGGGTATATATTCCTCCCCCTTTTGAGGATCAACTTAGTTACCGGATGGGGCATTTGCCTCGTGCCCAGGCTAAAGCTAACATTGGAAGGATCACGTGGTCCACTTCAGACAAGGGCCCGCCAAAAACGTGGGAGTGACATCTCTGCTATTCCCTTCATCTTCAGCAGGCGACCTAGAAGGACATCAGGAGCTCCACGAGTTAACAGAAACACATCATACATAATTTTTGAAACACAATTTCTGATACTCAACATGTCTGACTATCATCGTCCTGATCAACACACCATCCAGACATTAAAGGATATCGCCAATAAACTACGTGTTCACAGCATCAACTCAACCAATGCTGCCAAGTCCGGGTAAGCACTTAATTTAATGTGAAATTGGTTAACATATTGGATAAGATTTTGACTGATTATGATCAAAATATATGATATGTAGTGATAGCTACCAAAATATTTGGTACAGTGGTGACAGTGACAAGTAAGGGATACTTAAGAACTTGTATGACTATGGAAGTGTGAATTGCTGAATATCGCTCTAAATGATGTGTCAATCGATGTTACCTGTGGATATCTGAAAGGTTCTTGTATCACCATGGCTTCAGGGGGTAATCATTACATAAACGAGTCTGTAGTATTTTGCTTAATCTTTGTCGTAAATTGGTAGTGCTGTTTGTGATTAGCTACTTATGGTAACATGGTAGGAGCTAGTGGACGGTATCTGCTATGCTGCTGTTAGGCCATAGCTTTAGTAAAAAGACACGTGAGCATTGGCTTGAAATTTCTATGATGATTTTGATCATGACTATGGTTGTACGATTCTGCATACTTTATGTGATTACTTTCTTCATCCAGTTTGAGAATAGCGTCACAGTTTGATATGCGTAGGTGCACTTTGGAATGTTTACTCTGTCTTACCATCGCGTAAATATTATTGGTATTTATGAGCTGCGATAAGTACACGAGTTAAGTAAGCCATTGAGGACTCGAAAGCTGCTGGTGGGTGTACGAAGAAGTAAATGAGCAACTAAACTGATAAATTCACACAAAGTCACTAAATTGCTGAAATAAACCTTATTTTAGCTGTTAACTGCGATTCAATTCACCGCATCTTGACTGTAAACATGCTTTTGTGTGATAGCCTATAATTCGGAGAGTCACGCCCCCATTCATAAGTCTGGTATCTTTAAAAACATTCCCTGCAAACGTTAGTTAATGTGTAAGTTATCAAATATATGTGCCTTACCTTGTATTTCTATTTTATTTTCGGGGCCAGACATGTTATTAGATGCTGCTACCCATTCTTAACTTATAAATTCGTTTCAAAGCTCATTTAGTTTGTGATATATCACAAAGATAGTGCCCCTGATTAGAGTTGACCGTCCAAGAGACTATATTAAGAAAATCATGGGCAAATTCTAAATTTTCTGTATCCCACGACCTCTCCCATTTTTTTAGACATCCAACATCATGTGCGTCAATGGCAGAAGTGTTGTCTGTTCTGTTCTTCAGAGTGATGAAGTACAAGGGTAAGATTTTGTAGGCTTTCTAGCACGCCCTCACGTGCATCGATGTTTTTAGCTTGCTACTGTTGATTTTTGTCTGGTAATGTTTGTCCTCATGTCTGATTAGGATCAAATATTGTTGCAGTGCTTTGTTGTCTGGTTGAAAATTGCACCATGTCTATATTTTGTGTTTGACTGACAGCAAGAAAATTTGGTGTTTTCTTTCTAACAGGAGCACGTGAATGTTGACTCGCAAATGATGGTAGGGTGTGATTCCATGTCTGGAATGATTTTAGTGTCAACTACAATTTTTTGGCCATTTACATCATATAATGTTTTCAAGGGGCAAGCTTGGAAAAAGTGTAGTACAGTGCAGAGGCTGATCAAGAGCAAATTGGAAGGGGGCAGTGGATAATTGGGCTGCTGAGAAATTGGTTAAGAATATATGCTGTATACTATCATTTTTGACCCTTCTACTAACTGAAGGTCGTTTATTCACCTCTAAGTAAAAGTTTCGAACAATTGTGATGATATAGATTGTGCGTGAATGCATGTCTTTAATTAAAAAGGCAAAGATTTCCAAAAAAGGCAGCAGTCCTTTTCAAACTTCGGAAGGGCGGTACGTGGCCCACAGTTGCCCCCTTAATCTGCCACTGGTACAATACCCCGTAATGTCAAAGGAAGACGTTATGCTATGTTTTAAAGTTTTATATGTATTGTAATGGGTGTCTTAAAAATAACCATCCATCCCATCCATGAGTCCAGTTGCTTGGTTTAGGCAATTGGCAAGATCCTACACCATCACATTGGTTTTGGCAACGGATCGACATCAGAGATTGCCAGCATTGATCCAAATGTTTTGGCATTTGTGTGACAATAAGAGTGCTAACTATTGCACACCTGAAGCCAATCAGGCATGTGGTGGCCCGTGGTGGCACATGGCAACAACCTCAATATTAAATTAATCAGGGCATGTAATAATCTGCACACCTGGGAAGCTAGAGGCGTGTGCCAAGGTGTGCACGTGCAATTGCACACCTTTTATGAGAAATTCTGACATTGTTTCTGAGATGATTCTTTGCTAATTTTTCAGTCCTTGAACCAAGAGATCCAAGCAGTGATCGCTTTGTGCTATCTAAGGTAATTCACGCCATGTTTTGTTTATGATTTAATGCAGTTTTCTTTTGTTAAAAGTGTGTTTACAGTAGTTCATTGTTAAAATGCTTGTTGTCAAGGAATAGTCATAGATTTTGTTGGTGGTGAACAGGGTTGTAGTATTGTCTGTACCTGCTATTAGAGACATATTGATAAAACTGTTTTTACTTTGTTTGTACTTTTTATACTTCATGTTTTATATATATTGTTTTCTTTCAGAAAGTTCGTTCTAGGTTCAATTTTGTTTCTAATTTGGCATACCAGTTATACTAACTGTTCCATGGTTTCACATATCAGGCTTGTACACCTTCAAAGAAGTTATATGTTGCCTAGTCAAAAATGTTGCAAAACCTAGCATTGGTGTGCTTTTAGATAGAGTTGATGGAAACAGAAAATGACCTGTTGTGGCAAATTGGTAATAAATAATAATAATGTCAACCTGATTTTTGACATTGTTTCATGAGTGATCCATGGATATATATATATATAGTGTTAGGTTTATAGACAAGCTGTATAATGGTAATAGAAGGAGGGAGTTGTTTTGGCAGTTGGAATTAGATAGCT
>JANTCA010057325.1:0-17100 GCA_024741275.1 Chironex yamaguchii
GGGAGCAATCAGTTTTGGTGGTCATTGGGAGCAATCAGTTTTGGGAGCAATCAGTTTTGGAGGTCATTGGGCTTGGCGGTCATTGGGTTTTGGTGGTCATTTCAGAAGGTAATCGGGACAGACCAGCGCAAGGGAATTGGGACAGGCATTCGAAAAGAGTCTACGTAGGAGCATGGTCAAGTGAATCAGTATCGCGTAAGTGCATGAGGATTGGAGGAAAGGAAAAAAGGAGCCAATCAGAGAAGAAAGAGCGGGCTATTTAAAAGATGGAAAGATGAAAACATGGTCATATCATCTCTGAGTATAAGGAAGCGCCCTCGTTTGTTTGAAGGGAGGACATGGCTTGCTCCAAGATATTAATTACCTTGGAAGGGCCTTGAGTATATTTAACCAGGAACATCTGGAAAGCATCCATGTTGTTCGAGATGACCATTGGTTTGTCAAGAAGACGACCCTGTCGATAATTATCACCACTTGCACGCTGAGTTCTGAACAGTAGGTCTTGCTCTGGGCCAGTCAGGGTAAGAACGGAGCTTTTCTATTTTGTAATGATGTTTTCTATTTTCATATATCATTCTACTTGCGTTTGTGAACCCATTGTTTCCATTTTTTCAAGCACTCTTCTCTGTCATAACTCCTGTACATATTCTTGTATTGTCTCCTATTATCGTCTCAACTTTTACGTCCATTTTTAAAAGCATTAGCTTGATCCTTGTTCACAAAACACATTCTATCCTTTGTTTGCGTTTTCAAGGTCTCATTTTCCTTCTTTTGGGATACATTACAATTCCAGTGATGAAACAGTTTCATTCCAATCCCAGATCAATGTCTTCAAGGATTTGTCGGATGTTTCAAAGCCACTTTCTTTTCATGAGTTCTTTGAACCTCCATAATAATACCTCCTTCATATTTCATGAAGAAGACTTTGTCCTCAGCATGTGTCAGTGAGGACATGGTAACATCGCTTCAATACAACATCAACAACAACAACAACGGCTTTCTTCCGAAGCCACTTTTCCTACGGTTTCGTTTATGTTACATTTCCAGTGATAAAACATTTTATAACTATTCTGACTTTTCAGATTATGAGTTCTGCTTATACAGACTTCCTGTATTTGTACGTATTGTAAGTAAAGGAAATAAAATGTAATATTAAAGGTAGAAGAAGAATAATTTTGACAACTGAAAACACTTATTCGTTATTTCTTTGTTAACTATTTCTCTTCACGTTCAACATTTCCAATTTTTTCTGAAGTAGTAACTTTAACAACACCTTTTGTGCATGTAATTTTTTTTGTCGCTTAGAGGGAACAGGAGAAGAAGTGGATCCTTTACGTTTTCCATTTCCCTTTAGGAAGAGTTTGTTTGCTGTTTGTTTGGCTATGTGTTTCCCACTGTCTTTTAAGATAGTCTTCATGGCTTACTTATTTCCAGCTGTCGCTAATAAATGTCTTTATTAGGGATAAAGGTCTTTATTTCATCATGCACTAGAGGGAGGATACTTTCTTTAAAACGTCCAAATATCGGTTTCAGCGTATTCCTGGTCTTTTTCCAGTTTTGCGTTAACGAACGTCTGACCTTTATCCCACCGAGTTTTCCTGTTCCATATCCATACTTCAGATAAGGTAAAACCCTTCCTTGTAATTGATAATGCAATTTAGGTTCAAGACTACGTCGCCCTTTCATAGATGGAGCCATTACTATTATATCAAATTGTCAATGAACCTTCTATTTATAGTATTTTGGGGAGGAAATGAAGTTGCATTAAAAAAGGTCTTTTGTTCAAATCCAATAGATGTCCAAGTTCGTCTCTAATTTCCACCATAACACTGTTAGAATAAGCTTTTCTAACTTTATAATATTGCATATTGTAAAACTGATACATTCTTGAATCTTTATTTCTATCAACGATGCATAAAAGCGGTAACAGTTCATGGTCCACTAGATGATTTTCTACAATATCCGTATAGATAAAACTGTAAAGCCTGTATCATATATCATCATGTAGAAGGGTATAGATGGTTCTTCGTCTGTTAACTGCTTGACCCTGCTCTTCAGTTCTAAAAAAAATTTGATGTCTCCATCCACTATCGTCCTTATGTTCTACGTATTCCTCGTAATTGATAAATCCCAACTGGTGTGCCATTAACCCACTTAGGCTGAGAGTGTTAAAATCATGAGCCTCAAAAACTATCCCAGTGCACCCATTCTTGTTAACAAAGTGTAGAGGTTGAGGGATTTTCAGCAATGAAGTCTTAGGGTCCTTTTCATATTGCGTTTTCTCATAGTAATCCTTCACCACTGAATAGGTAGCTAGAGTAGTGTTGATATACTCAATGAATTCATCAAATGTTTCAAAGTGTTTTTCATTCACAAAATTAAAATTTAGTCCCCATATGTTGGTTGTATCCAAGTTCTCAAGCATAGTATTCCATGACTGGCGCACAGCTGATTCTGTGGGATCTATAGAGCTATTTACCTTTAAAGGTATAGGGTTTAAGCCCAAATTAATTGCAAATCCTTGTTTTACGATATAATCGCTTGATGGTGGTAAGGAAATTTGACTAACTCCCACCTCCCATTGATTGGCTAGATCTATGTCGGTTTTCAATTCAATAGTATCACCATTTTGTCCAATCAAAGTCATTTCAAAGGATTCGTTCAAGATGTCTGCCTGTGAATTGCATGAGATTAAGTGCTATTTATAGTATTTTTACCTCTGAATGAGGTATCCAACTATCGTCTTCTTTTCCATAATTTCGCCATTGTACTCTAACATACACACGTTTCATTATGAGTGGTATAGAAGTGTATTCCATTTTTATTAAGTAATTGTTGAAAGGGCTGATTCAGAAACTCTTTGCTTTGATCTGTTATGAGCTTATCTGGTTGACGATGACTGTGGATTAATATATTATGGAAGGCAAAGGTGATGTCTTCTCCCTTTTTAGATTTCAAGGGTCGAATCCAAGCATACTTACTGAACGCGTCCATCACAGTTAATAAGTACTTGTATCCAGTATTAGTACGAGCATATGGTTGAAGATCGATTAAATCTGCTTCCCAGAGATAATCAGGATGACTGCTATAGACAGGAACACGTTTAAGTGTTTTTCTAGATGGTTTGAAAAGATTGTAGACAGGTTCTTGACGACTCCTTATATCAATGTCTTTGCGTGATAGCGATGGGAATTTTTTCTTCCACGCATGATAAGCTCGTTCCAGGCCACCAAGACTACCCGGTTGTAGTAAGTAAATTCTCCTGTTTCATCGATCTATTCATTGTAACAAATCACTTAACAACTGATCAATATCTACAGGACAAACTTTTTTATACTTTTTTGATTTAATCTCATTCTCATATACTAATGCTCGGATATGTTTGTTAATTAACATCTTCGAAGGAACTTGTTGTTGACGAAGGAAGTCTATCCAGTTCTCTAATCCTTTCACTTTGGGTAGTGATTTTCGGTTGTCCAATAAGTAATTCACCAATTGAAGTACTTGACTACCTGGAATACTTTTACCTTCCAATACTACTTCTCCATGCACGTTGCTTTGAATAGAATTGTTTCAGAGTGGAGTGGTAACTACTTGCGATCTTAGATTGAACTAAGGGAAGGTAATGTTGAATTTGATCATACTCTTTATGTGGCTTCTCATTCAGAGTGAGTGAAGAGGTTCTATCTCGTGGAAGTAGCACTAAGTCCTGATAGTGATTCATTTATTTATTCTTCTTCGCTAGGTTGGCTATACCTACTGCCCCACTAATAAGACCTGGTAGTAAGCCTAATAGAGGAAGAAAACCTCCAATTTTTGCTAGTTACTTTTTGGATAATTTTTGTCCTCCAATTTGTGTTGTATGCATGATTGAAGATTTCCTCTGGAGAATCACCTTTTTCCTCTTTTTCCCTTTTCTGCTTTTGGGAAACTTCTTCTTAGTACCTTCTGTTTGTAACTGTCTGGTTAACTTGAACTACTGATTTTTCTAAAGGTCTACGTCTATTTATAGTTTTCCCAACCTGTAGTCCTGTGAACCAATATAAAACACCAGAATGGGATGTTCCTCTGGAAACAAATTTTTTCTGTAATGTATTTCATCCGATATATTCTGCTACGGTAAGTTGGCAGAGGCGTTGACAGGCTTATTGGATAGTGCTGGAGAGGGCTAGCCTAAATGTGTAGAAATTTTAATGTAAATATAGAGAGAGCGATGATTATTTATTTCAAATTACTTACAAGTAAGTTGTCGCACATGCCACTGGAAAGTTTTGCCATGGTATTAGCATCGAGTGGACAGTTTTGAGTATAGTCACAGAGAAGATAACCATAAGCGCGTTTTGTGGCTTCTTCAAAAGCTTGAAGGAAACCTCTACTGTTGTTAGGTTCTAACTGTCGTGCGAGCGTGTGTACTTGTAGTTTATCCCTGGGATTTTTGAAGAGGACTTGATACTGCAAATTCAAACTCACAGTTCTTATCTGACTTCCTTGAGGAAAAATGTTCTGAAGTAAGAGAACGACTGAGCATCCTAGATGTGAACGACCTTTGGTGAAGAGTTTAGAAAGGGAATGACTATTTACCACTTCCTGCATCAAATCATCCACGATGATGAGTGTATTTTGTCGAAGAGGATGATGACTTGTTTCATGATACACCATATCATTAAAGTCTGTTTGAAAGTCACTGACATTCTCGTATTTCTCCTGAAGCTTGTTGAAGAGAGCAGGTTGATCCACACCATAAAGCCATAGAATATGTTTTATTGGATGAGTGATTAATTTGGAATGTTCTAGTAAGTTCAACAACCATGTGGGTTTTCCCGATCCTGACACTCCGCTTAAGATCATTGAGAAGGGCCATTGTAAACGTATATCATACATGGTGGTATGAAACTAAAAGTCTTTAGTCGTATGCTCCCAAGGAATGGAGGCAAAATCATGCGGATAAAGCTGATAGAATAAAATGGTGTATTGAATAAGATGAAGTTGAATACTACTTTGACAAGACGCCTTCAAATATTGTAATGGGTCTTTATCATAATCACCAATCACAATCATTACGTCCCCTTCAGACTTTTGCACACTGACATAACGTTCATTTGCTTTGTATAGATAACATTTCTGAGGAGAACAACAACAACAACTGTTATCGAGTTGAGACAATTGACTTAGTATATCATGAGTGACATTAAGATCAATGTCACTGACGATTTTTATAACTTCATTCCTGGTGAAAGTCAATGTCTTCTCATTCGCGCTTATAAGTACCTTTTTACTTTCTCTATCAAGTGAAATGCGCAAAGGACCTTCTTTAAAAGAAAGACAATACTCCATGTTAACAGATCAATATCAAAAAGATTGCTTAGTAAATGTTTTTAAAAGTTCATGAAAATGAATGTTATGGAAACATGCTTGCAAATGCAGATATAAACCATGATCTGTTGTTTTGTATTCTTCAATAATGTCATCCCACAGGGAACTGAAGTGAGTGGAATTCATGACCACCCTATTGTAGAACTCGTCCATGATATCATCAACTGGATCACAGCAGTTGTGTTCGTAGTCAAGGTATTGTGAATCGGTCATTTCCTCCTCTTGTTCTTGACAAGCCCAACAGTTGTCATGACTACGGGTTGTCATTACTACGGGTTGTCATTTCATCAGCAATGACTTTTGCTAACTTTAAAAGACAAGTACAAAACACTTGATGAAGATTGATAAGGTCTGGTGAAACAAAGGTTTGTGAATAAAATAGCTTTGTCTGTCGCTTCAGCATGTGCTTAAAGCCAACTTTTTGTTTCCTGTATCGACTGTCCAAGTAACAATACAATTCTCTGTTGTGTTGATAAGGTTGATGATTTCTTTCCAATGCTTTGTTTCCAGAGAGTTGTTTCTCTGAAGTACTTCATAAACGTTCTCAAAAAGTGTTTTCAATTGCTCTTGTAAGGATATGACACAAAAGTCCTGACTGCTTGCTTGCACGTGCATAAGCTTGGAGATGTGTATAACCAACTGCTGAAGACATTGTTGAAAAACATCAAACTTAACGTCACCCTCTGTTTGAAGCTCTTTCATATCTGCATCAGTACAAACATCTTTTGGTGTGATTGGGAGGAATTTCTTAATTTGACTGTGTTTTAGCTGATTATACCGCCTTGTGATGGCTGAACTATGTTGAATAAGTTGACCAAGTTCTTTTTCAGTCAGTTCGGTCACCATCCCCATACGATTATACATACAAATTCCAATCACATGCTGCTTCACTCATTCCCATTGTACTACCATTCGTGTCTGTTTTACTGTCTCTAATGGGAATTCGTAACATACGACATCATTCACCATGGTGTACTCAAATGCGTGGTTGATTTCCTTCAGAGATGTGTAGAGGAAAGAAAGTAGTTCCATAATACGAGGTACATGACAAAGTAGTTCAGGTAATTCAATTTCACTGAATTCAACCACCAAACGATACCTTTGGAAAAGACATATTCCTATCAACTCTTCCTTGTGTTTCTGCCATTGTAAAACAATCCTTGACTGTGTTTTATTTTCCAACCAAAATTCATAACAAAGGACATCTTCTATTTCAGAGGTAGTTTCAAACGTACTCCTCTCTGCATCAGTCATGTTGAAAGTAAATTACTTGGAATGTTTTAGAAGATATATAAGTTTTTGGAAAGAAAACCAGTATAACCGGTTTCGAATAATGATACCATTTTCGAATAATTCGTCATGTGTTCGAATTATGATTAGAATAAATAGGAGTATGTCGTAAGCATTAGGTAGTTTCAGACATGTCTGCCCAAAGCATCATTCTGAGAGGATGTTTGGATAAGAATTTTAACCCACCTATTGAAAGGGAGGGTGTGGTGTCGGTGATACGACGACTTGTTGGTGAAGTTGAAGAAAGAAATTGGTTGTTCTTTCATGAATCTGTAGAATTGCTGCAGGACAATACATCACTAGATGTACTCTTTGATAACACCGTCATTCCTTGTTGTCAAACTTTAAATTATGGACGAATTATAAGTGCTCTCGCCTTTTGCCGTCATCTACATGAATATACTTTAGAGAAAGAGGATAGACATCAAGCAATGCAGATAGAACTGCTGACATTTCACCTTGTCAAGAAGTACATCAGTGCTTGGGTTAAAGAACAAGGAGGATGGACAAAGTTGGAACAATTTTTTGATAAACATCCACACTCATTTTGTAGTATTGTGTGAGTCTATAAAAGTTTGATGTCATAACCTCGTCTCGTCATTTGTTTGATATCCTTCTCGAAACATGTCTCTTTTGCAAATGTATAAGCAATGCGAAACACTTTATCCTCAAGTGATAAGCAATTTCCAAGCACGTTTTCAGCAGCTGGAGGGTGATTGTCATTGGGGAAGTCGTGAACAGATACTATTCCTGTTGATGGTAGAAAAGCTTTACCAACATTATCATCCAACCAAAGACAACTTTAATTGTTATGATGCTTTATACCGCAATCCCTCTGGTGGAATGATAGGGTATGGTTCCCGTTGTAGATGGTTGCATCAAGCATGTCGACATTGCAAAGCCATGCGTGTACATGCTATAGTACATGATGCCATGGGGTATGTGTATAATACCTTTCATGTTGGTCTAGGGTATGATGTAGGCCTTTGGGAGTATTTCCGCAATGTGCATTGATTGGAAAGATTCCTATGTTACTGGTTGTACCATTACAAAAAGCTATAAATAGTTGGTGAACTCATACCAGGTTGTTTCAGTTTCTCATTATCAAGATGACTTCCACAACTCCGTATTATGATTGCCCTACAAGTCAACTGGACTTGCTTGAAGGAGTTGGAGTTCAAAACCAAATTGAAGGACGACAATGGCTTAAACAAACACCTGAAGGGACCATTCAAAAGAATGCGCAAATTACGTTTTTGACACCCACGTCGATACATTTCATTGATGTCTCAGAGATAGAGATTGTCAATCACCAAGGGAATCCAGTGAATGAAAAAACCTATTTCACATCACCACCAAGTGGTGTTGAAGGAGCGACTCAACTTAAAATCGGCACCATTAACCATCTGGCACATAGTTTATGGAGTCAAATCGACTTAACCTTAAATGATACGCTTCTTTCCAAGACTGGTTCTACGTACAAAGCTTACTTGAAAACGCTCGCCAAAGAAAATATCACACACAGCGGTATCTTGGAAGGCTTTGTGAAAGATGAAGGAAATTTAACGGCTCTAAGTGCTGCAGATACAGATGAAGAGATGCTAAATACGGGTCTTATTGAACGTATGTCATATTTAATCAAGGAGCTAAAGTCAAACTTATCACTTATCCCCATCTGAATATTTGTCAACAGAATCGTCTACTTCCACCAGGGGTTCAAATTATGTGGACGCTATGGCCTTCCAAAGATAGCTTTTGCATGCTTTATAAATCAGGTGACAATACTCAAGCTTATCATATTCGTGTCAACTCTTTTGAGTTATGGACACCCTAAGTGAAAGTAGAAAATCAAACCAAACTTGCCTTAGAGAATCAAGTTTCCTTAGGAAATCCTTATCGCTTTCCCATCCCAACAGCAGACATTAAATCTGAATTGATTTCACCCACTGCACGTGATTTTCAACGCTCCAATGTGTTTGATGGAAATGTCCCCAATCGAATCATTATGGGGTTTGTAACTAATCATGCATTTGTAGGCAGTCCTAGATTGAATCCATTTCGATTTGCTTCCTTAAACGTGAAAACGATCATGAAAGATGGAAAGTAATTTCACCACTGACCATAATCAATCAAATTTTCATATGCAGAATGCTCGTGAAATGTACAATCGCTGGTTGGAAGTAATGGTTCCACCAAGCAAATACCACCCCTATCATCAGTTATCAGGACTTTCTTTTGGGAAATACATTGTTTGCTTTTGATGTTACACCACGAGGGCAATGTGGTGAAGAACAGTTTACGCTACAATGGGTGGGAAATGTAGATATCCATGTAGAATTTGCAACGCCAACAGGAGCTGCCTATACTGCTATTATCTATGGAAGGTTTGATAGTATGTTAGAAATCAATGCTGAAAAGCATGTGCCTGTAGACTATATAATTGGAAGCTGAGTTAACATGCTGAATGATGTTTTCTTTTCAACTACTGCGTTGCATAGAAAAAGATTGACTGTTGAGAGAGAAACATAGAGGAATCTATTCACGGCTTGAATTTCGAGAACTTCCTAAACTCCATCAATTTCCATCTTGTTACATCTTCAAAAGCCACCTTTTTTGATTCCTATGGTCTTCTGAGTAGAATCGAGTTTAAACATTTAGTGCAACGTTGGGGACTTCTTCAATCACAGGATACAACGACCTGTGGACAGTTTTGTCTCTTTTTTCTCATTCGTCAAGCGCAAAACATGCCTTTAAAGACGATGATTAAGAAGTACTTAAAGACACATTGCAGTTATCGATGATTCAATGATCATGTGGTTAATAGTGTCATCAATCAATGTTATCACCTCAGTCTTCGTATCAGACATATTGGACTCGTTAATGACGTTGTAATTAGATAGTCTAGAAAAAGGAAAGAGCAACTCAAAAGATTTGGGGTTTTCACTGTTGTCTTTTCAACTTCAAGAACTTACATACATCATCATCCAACATAACACAATTAGGATTTTGTCTTTTCAAACTTCAAGGGGTATAGAACTTACACCATCATCCAATATAATACACTTAGGATAAAAATAATTTAAAGCAGTTTTTGATTGTTGATAGGTAACCATGTTTGATTTGTACTTCTTGATGCCAGTATTTTGTGCTATAAAGCATTCTTTGGAACGGATCACATCTTTGTAGTGACCCATAGGATTAACAAACTGTTTCTTGTTTACACCTTTCATACTGAACTTGCATGTTCCATTCTGGCTGTTTTCCTTACGGTATGTTTTCGAATTTAGACCAACAAACTCGGTGCCAACATATTCCTCTTTGAGTAAACCAGGTGTACGCTCTCCCTGTGGTGCTAAGGGTGTTACAAACCAGAGATGTTTCTCCAACTCATACTGTTCTTGTCGATCTGCTCGAATAAGTTGTTTGAAGGTATTAGCACTTAGCGCCATATAAGCAGAGTCGGTATCCATCTCTAAATATTGAAAATCACTACGATCCAAGTAATAATCCACACAGTCATAATAAAATTCCAGCATATGCTGCTTGGCGTAGTTTAAAATGAAGACTCCAATATGACATGGAATATCATAGCAGATGGACTTTTTCATCTTTTCAACTTCAAAGGTTAGACTTATTGATTTCTATCAACTGATAAAAGAGGGGATCCATAATCTCCTTTCCTACATCATCACCACTAACAAACACAATGTCATGATGTTTGTTTTTGTTTGTGATGGTGCGTCCATAGGATGAATTCCCAATCAATTTCATCATCTCTGCTCGTAATGCATGATCCGGATTCTGATCACCTTGTAAACTAGCTTCAGCTACTTTAATCACAAAGGGCTCAAATACTTTTTTGCCCATATACTCAATGACAGTGTACATCTTGGTGATTATTAATCCATGGTCAAGATACCACTTTAATAGAGGGGTACTAAAACCTTGCCTTGTTGCAAAATAAGATCCAATGAGACAACGTCTGGATATTAAAGGAATATTGTGATGTTCCATGTATGCTCGCATATAGTCTCCTATATCTTTTGGGAAAACATCAGTATTCGTAAAGATGGGGGTCATTTCATTGAAGTACGTATGAAGATGTGATGGGACATCGATATTACATTCGATATATCCAAACAACTTTCCACGACAAATAGGATGAATGATCTGATTATGATTCATTGTTGAATATTGCTCGCAGGGATAGTGATACTGTTTAAGAAAGTCTTGTAGTAATGCGTTGGAATGAATCTCTTGTTTCCATTCACACTCTTTCTTCACCACTACTCGAAAACCCCAGTTTTCAAGATCAGATAGACGTGTTTCATCAATCTCTTGTTTTCGTTCTGAGGTGGCCTTTAATTGAGGATGCAAACCAGTTATATTCTGGCATGAACACATATGCCAATAACAACCATGAAATTCATACACAGTCTTTGTGTTGATATCAGTCCCATCAACATAAGATTTTCCAATCTTTTCTCTTTATTATTCCCTCGATGTTGAATACTTAGATGTTGACTCGTGTTGAGCCACTCCAAATAGAGCTGCGCCATTCTGTAGCGCACACAGTGGGAATCTTTTTTAAAGTTATTTTTAGCTCGACGAATGATAGGATACCCTGTTGGCATATCCTGTCCAATGGTCCACAGGTACAAAGCATTCGCATCATAACCAATGATATTCTTACACAGTTTTTGAGGGTTACCCCGAAGGTAGGTTGCGTTTATATGATGTTGACGATGAAATATAATCGGTGGACCTCCCACGATGTTGTGTTTCATCATATCGTGAATGTCCTTACTCTTTTCATCAAAACGATGAAAATATTGACCTTGTTTGAGTGTATCAAAGCATTATCGCATAGCAACTCTAAAATGGGAGATAGCTTGATGAAAAATATCCATCCCTAACTGTCGAAAGAAGACAATCATACTAGCTGTTGCCTGGATCATTGGTTTAACGTCTTTGTTATTGTACAACTCCAGATAATCTGATAGTGTCTGCCAACCCTCTCTTGTCCATAATTCTTGAAGGAAACGATAATTCCATTGCCCCTCTTCATCTTCTAAAATATTCGCATGTTTCATAGTAGAATAAAATGTTTCATAACGTGGCAGGTAAAATTGATCAAGGACATCGGGCGAGGTTAAATATTCATAAGGGAAAAAACCTTATGAATATTTAACCTTCTCTTCGTTAGTTCCAAACGCTTTGAAAAACTTCGCCAAGCTGTAACCTGGCGCTAAAAAGCACATAATGTCCAGTAATTTAAAGTCTTTTGTAGTAATAGTTTGATAACGATTCATTTTTTTAACACAAAAATCCACATCGATATGTCTTTCAATTAATTCTGTAAAGAGATAAGGTTTGATTAAATTGATATCATGAGAAGAAGAATTGAACCCCAACACAGTCAATTCTTGACAGTATTTGTGAAGTTGTTGAAATAAGCGTTTTCCTGTCTGTAAATGAAGTCTATCTGCTAAATTATCATCTTCTCTCTCTTCGTCATCCTCCTCAGACTCTATTCCTAACTCATTGAACTTATCGAACAAAAAATTGTATTGTTCTAACATTATGTCATATCGTTGATGACTTATATGTATGAGTTCGTCAACAAACCTAGCTGTGAGATACTTCCCATCGTAATGCTGAACATGGATTACTGACTGAGCGCCTGGTATGTTGGACGTTACACTGAAGGAGATGGGATGATGGATTTTGTTTCCTTGTTCTGTGGCTTGGTAAGCTTCAAAATCAAAGACAGCAAAATATGGATTGTAGCACAATTCCTCTATCGTTACATCCAAAAACTGTTGGCATTCTTCAAAGACTGATGGGTTGTTGATGTAGACACCACCTGGATACTTTTTCTTCACTTCTCCATCACAAGATTTACTATGTCGTTCCATATCATATTTCCGTTCAAAATGTTTAGTACAGTGTGGGCATAAATATCGATGACAGTACTTGTTAATATCTATAACCAGTGAGCAATGATTGGACAATAAATTGAGCGTGATGGGTTTCTTTGCAAAACGTTGCATGTTACGACATATCGTTTCAGCTGAGAGATCCTCGTTAAGACTAAAAACTTGAATGTTTTGTTCCAAAATATCTTCAAGAATATGTATGTCTTCCAAGTCTACACCATCAAAGTCCTCTTTAGTTTGCCCTGTGATGTCGAGGAAGCTATGAAATAGTTCCTTTGCTGACCTTTCACAGTTACACAACTTGCACTGCCCTGAACCTATCACCAAACGCCGAAAGACACATTTCTGATCCTGATAAGCTTTTCCTATTTTGTTATTGTGAGTTAATGATAGGATGCTTTTGTTATTCGTGATGTAAGGTAGTAGTGTAACGGGTGCTCCCATTGGAAAACTGGAAAGATAACAAAACATACATTGACTACTTTTTCCAACAACCAGCTTGTATCAGGACGATGTCCTAAGACGCGATGATTGATATCAGTTTCTAACAGTTTTTGCCATGCATTTTCCATATCCTCTTTTTTGGATATCAATAGTGGTCGATCAAAGATAAAGTCATTATTGGATGCATAAAAAAATCGTAACTCATTTATTAAACGATGACGTAAAATAAATCCAAATGATAAATTGAACTTGAACTGACGAGATAGGGTTTGAAATATATCCAAGAAGAAATGGTGAAGGTCTGCAAAGAAATGATCTTCCTCAATAAAACTTCGAAAGAACTCGAAATGATGTTGATGGTAGATGTCGCGATTTTCCAACACATCTTCTAGCGATTGATGAAGTCTGTTATGTCTCTATCATCATTTCCACCACCAAACTGAAAAATAAAAACATAATTGATATTACATTGAATATACATTAAAACATAAACAGACATTAGATTAAAAACCCTTGACATGTTCTATCTCTCAAGACTACAAAAGTGACTTACCTACCTGTTGGTGTATATCATCAGCATTACAATAGTCTTCCAGTTGTCTAGCACGTTTTCTTGTGTTTGAAAACATTTCTCGCTCTCTTGTTAGGTCTTGAAGCATTTCTTCCTCCTCCTGCTTTACTTCGTCTTTGAGGAAAGCTCGACAACAAGCTTCAATTTCCTTTTCTTCTTCTTCTTCCTGCTGTTTTTGTAATGCCTCGTTTTCAACAGAACCAGCCTCTTTTTGCATGGCTTCTTCCTACTTTAATTCGTCTTCAAGGAGAGCTTGACAGCAAGCTTCTATTTCTTCAGCCCCTTTTTGCATGATTCTCTTCTTTTCCTTCGATTCTAAAAAGACTTGATAAATGGTCTCTATTTTCGCCTTGTTTTGCATGGCTTTCTTTCTTTTCTCGCACCTATGATGTTTCAGATACTCTCTTAGAAAACTTCCCTACATTTTTCACATACAAATTTAAAGGGTTGTGTGTTGTGAAGTTCCAATATATGTCGATGCAAGTTGAATTTTTTACTAAACGATCTGTCACAAATTCTGCACTGAAACATCTTGACTGTAAAATTTTTGAAAGTTGGGTGGCTTTTATAGTACCTACAAGCCAAACAGGTTTAACAGGTTTTATTGGAATGCAGAAAGAAGAAAAGCCCTTTTTTGGAAGAAAACTTGGTTCAAATTTTGCGGTCTTTTGGAAAATTTGTACAAATGTGATGGACTTTTTTGGAAGAAAACTTGGTTCAAATTTCGCGGTCTTTTGGAAAATTTGTACAAATGTGATGGACTTTTTTGGAAGAAAACTTGGTTCAAAATTTTGCGGTCTTTTGGAAAATTTGTATAAATGTGATGGATTTTAAGCTTTAAATTCACATGAAAATGGATAAGATAGAGTATGTTATAGATATTGATGGTCTTCAAGTCCCATCACGAAGGCATTTTTGTCTGCGTGAAATAGGGGTTCGTTTGTGTTTGTGAGTGAGAGAAAGGCCTTAAGACGATCATGTTGTGCGGTTACTCTATAAAGGAAAGTTTTCAGACTAAAAGAGGTACGTTCGCCTGGTTGTTATGTTGCTTATCATTTTATCATTGACAAAGTTCGAATTAGTACGCGTCGATCATAATCTCTCGTCGTTATCACAAACAACATGAAAGGTTTAACTTTAAGGCTGTTTTAACACCAGAAGAAGAATTGTAACACAAACACTTCAATTATCAGACAAACAAGAAATAGAAATGTCGTATCTCCAATTATTTTGCGCTTCTTGATTACAAAGCGTAAAATTATTTTAGCTCGTGATCATTCAATCTCTTATGAAGGGTGTTGACCTTTCTTTTGCATCTCAGTATAGATGTTGTTCCAGGAGATCGAAATCTATGTTCAAAACATTACAAAAAATAGGATTTGATTTCAACGTTCACCTAAACGATGTTAAATGCCCCTAAATATTAATAACATTTATGCAAAAAGCTTTTTCTTAGGCCTTTTTAGCTAGGCTAAAATTGGCCGGCCAAATTAACTTTAGCCAGGCTAATATTACTTATGATGCTTCTTTGACACTTTGATCACTTTGAGGTATTTTAGGATAGCTTGCTAACAAGAAACCAAGTCAACAGCGCGAGAGAATAAGATAAGACCGATGAACATTGAGAAAATGCGATTCCAAAATCACGCAACTTCAAAAAATTTGAACTTTTTCTTAAATACGCATCTGGAGAAAAGGGTGTAGGAAGAACGCAAGGAAGATTCCAAACTGGCAGGCAAAGTGACCATCAAGGCGGCTTTTGGTCAGAAATTGAAAAGATCTGCTTTGGAAAATTCGAAAATGTTAAGTTTGCAAAATTTTCGAACATGGAAATAAACAATCCAAGTGGCAGCGATTTTTTTCGAATCCTTGTCCCAATTCCCTTGCGCTGGTCTGTCCCGATTACCTTCTGAAATGACCACCAAAACCCAATGACAGCCAAGCCCAATGACCTCCAAAACTGATTGCTCCCAAAACTGATTGCTCCCAATGACCACCAAAACTGATTGCTCCCAATGACCGCCAAAACTGATTGCTCCCAATGACCACCAAAACTGATTGCTCCCAATGACCGCCAAAACTGATTGCTGCCAATGACCGCCAAAACTGATTGCTCCCAAACGTTGCTCCCAATTGCTCCGGATAAGGGGGTCATTTTTTGCACTATATACTACTCACTTTTTAGTTAGACATTGGCAAATTAAGGACCAAGACCTAAGTCAGTTGAATTTAACTCGACATAATCCATTGTCTAAAGCCAAGTCGCTCTTGTGTTAGATAATCGAACATTACATCATAAAGTTGAGTCAAGTTTAACACAAGTTTGAGATTTAGATTTAGACGATAAATATGTTATGGATTTAATTATAGCAATGAACTTACCCCACGGAATTGGACATAAGGGCAACGTCTAAACTGTACCTTGATGCTGGATCCTTGTAACTAGGTAATTTAGAAAAAATAATCGTACTTATTGACGTGTTCATTGAAGTTACATAGAACAAGATTCGTTAACGCCATTTAGTGTGTAGCATGTACACTTAAACTGTTGCTGATTGTTAATTGACCTGAAAAGTGAGTAAACAGTATGTCCGGTTAACTCGGTTATGATATCACATTCCGAGGTGGAACTCCAGAAGAAGCTTACTTCATTTTAAACAGTCGCAGTTAACCTTGATCTCATCATGAACATCATTAAGACGAGTCATGATCCGACATCTCCCTTAGGCTCGAATTACTGAACTAAATGTCCAAGTGAAAAATGCAGATTTGAAGGCAGTGAAATGCATTTACATGCTATGTCAGGCATAAAACATTGGTTATTACACTTGCACAACTTCAATGAGATCTACTAAAAACTGTAAGCCAAGATATTGAATATCGCGTTTCATTGGAAACTAATGCTTCATGATGGAGAATGTTCTATCTAGTATGCCCAAACAATACCACGCAGTATTAATAACAACAGTAGGGTTTGTAATCCCAAGAAACGGTAGTTGTCTTAAGGCATAAACATCTCCTTGAGTTCATTTCATTTTTGTACAGTATGCGGTTTTTGTACAGTTTTATTGTCACATAACTTCTATCTACCTTTGAAAATGATAAGGCCAGGTACCTTGTTTTTTTTCTTTTAGAATGTACTATTGGTACAACCATGGAGGAGTCCGTTTATGCCTATATCTTCTCTTATGGATCAACCTCTCTCTCATTGTGTTTGAGAAGCCAGCTGTAGATCAGTGGGAATTGCCTTACTGGGTAATTGATTAGCTGTTTTTATTGTTTTACGTTTTTTGGTTAAAGTCAGTTAGTTAAGGTGACATAAAAAGTGTACTTTCTACTGCGAAACTTAGGAACAAAACAATATTTAGTCAGGATGCAATTACAGTGTATGTGTATATATGTAGAGAAGAAACACTAATAGACGACAAACGGTAAATTCGTTATTCAGAGTTTCACGCCACGATGGACGATCTTCAGACGAAT
>JANTCA010057336.1:0-17097 GCA_024741275.1 Chironex yamaguchii
TTAGATGAAAGGACGATCTAGCTGTGCCAATTATCCGAAAATTCTCGTCCTTATACATTTTGGCGCATTCTGAACTTCTAGTAAATGTTGGCCTATGGGAAAATCGCATGTTTTGACAATCATTTTCGCTTTGCAAGCACGAGATGGCTGTTCTCTAGGAGAAATTGATGCTTGGCGTACAGTGGCTTGAACATGTTGTTTGATCCTGTCACCCAGTCTTTGAGACGTGCGACCTACATACCGAGCTTCACATCGGCACAAAAATTCAAATACTACTAAGCTCACAAAGTCGAGAATTTCAAGACTACTAAGCTTTTTGTGTGGTAGTTGCACGCTCCTTGTGAATGGATGGCATAGTCATTGAAATGAAATACAATGAAATGTGCAAAAAGTGGAAATGGAAGGAGACAAAGAAGGAAGTGTGAGAAGACGGCCGAGGTTAAGACGGCGCACTTCTTAGTAGGGGTCATCTTGAAAAGTGGAAAACATTGGTAGATGAGAATTCACTTCCTCCTTTCCGTGAACATCTCAATTAAGAGATCTGGGAACAACAACTCAAAGCGGGTCATTCAGTTCAAAGAGTAAACCTTCACCTATATTCAGATGATTGTCCTGAAATAAAGTGAACCTGGCACAATGTTTTTAACAACTGAAACTATACTCAAGGGGGTAAAGGGTTCTTTTCATACAGACTACATGTAACATTTCTGCCGAAAATGGTCAGGTGCCCTTTTTGCCATGAGTCCTTTATAAGTGAAAGTGAATTACAACTTCACTTCGTCGCAGGATGCCCGACTTCGGTAACCGAAGAACATGACAACACGGAGTCCGTGTTTCCAAGTGAAACAGGTATTTTGTCAATTTCTGTTTTATTGTATAACTTAATTACCTCTGTTGAGCGCTGTTTTTGGTGGCGTATCAAGGATTTTGATCATGGCGTTACCTTCCTATCACGTTGACCGCACTAATCTTTAGATATCTCGTGCCAGCATGTAGTTATCAGTCAATGAAATTTGTAAACAAAAGAATGTTGTTGGCCCAGTTGGTCCACACTAAAAGTTGGACAGAATCATACCTAACAGTGACACAAAACATGTGTCTTTAAAGTCTTTCACACCGATTTTATTTTGATCTAAAATTCGCAAAAAGTAAAAACTCGCACTGCTACCTAACGGATGCTCGTTAATGTAACTATACATCAAACAAATGCTGTTGCTAGACTAGTTGGATTAGATTTTATTTATATAGTTTCAAAAATTCTGACACTCTTTTTATAGCCCCTCCCCCAAGAACCCCATCATTACGCCTTAATTAGTATGCTGACCAATGTATTTTTGACATATTAACAATTTTAGTGTTGTAGGAAATAGTTCATTGCTTGTACAGTAGAATAAATGCGGAGTAGTAGAACTAACGAGATGCAGAAGACCGACACGGCTCCTTTTGGTAAAATCTAGCAAATTTAAATTGTAAGTACCACCTCTTTGTAGAAAGAAACGATGCATCCACGAATTTTATAAAGACAAGCTGTCAGTCACACAACATAACTTGGTCGCAAATTTGCAGGTCGTTCCGATTTATCTCAAAGATGTGGTACATCTACAGCTTTTATATTTGCACACCATAGCCCCATGGTGCCAGATTGTCTGAATTGTACTGAGTAGCCAAGGAAAGAGTATGTGAAGCTTGATTTATTCACAGAGGACACGTGAAAACATTACACGGTGCTCCAGAAAGAAGAAGGGGGACACGTACCCTTCCTTGATATCCTAGTGAAGAGGCAAACAGACTGCTGCACCCCTGTTACAGTCTACAGTACCCCTGCTACAGTCTACAGAAAACCAACCCACACAGACCAGTACCTCATCAATGCATCACACCATTTGCTCTGAGCTTGTAACAGTGTCTCTTTCTACTTTATTTGGATGAGCACGAGGTGTCGTATCGAATCCACGAGACCTTAGAAAAGAAGACCTCTTCTCGGGATATTTCGGAAAGATCCTTCTGAACAACAGATATCATGCCAACGATGTAAGAGGAGCTTTAAACAGAACTGCCAAGCCTAGTCATGAAGCAGAAAGAGAATGTGTTAATCGAATTAGTCTGCCTTATGTCAAGGACACCAGTGAACACATAAGGTGATCTCTTGAACAACACACATCCAATGTTCCTTCTTCACCACATCCACTTAAAGCAAAATGCTTTTAAAGCCAAAGGATCCAGTCCCTGTCAAGGAGAGAAACAATATCATGTACAAACTCAACTGTAAAGAGTGTCCTGTAACTATGTTGGTTAAACAAAGCATTCCTTGGGTCTGAGGGAAAAGGAGCCCAAAAAACCATTTGAAAAAGGTGACATAAAAAGCCACAAAATTGCCGAACACTGCTGGACACATAATTATTTCTTTGATTGGGAAAACAAACAAATTTTAGATGAAGAGAGCATAATAAAAATATAAGAAATAATGCATTCCCTACAGCATAACAGCCACATTAACAATATATCTTACACCCTTCTGGAAATATGGCTTCCAGCAGGAGAAAAAGAAACACAACAAGCACAAAACAGGTATGGTGCCACTCCTCAAAGCATTTCAACCCCTGTCACCATGGAGGTCCACACTGAGGGAACATAAACTACCTGTAGAAAGTCACTTCTAGCAGCCTGATAATGGAAGAAGTGTCTCTCTAAACGTAGCTCAAAAAAAGTGTACGACTCCTGACACGATAAAGTTTCTATATCTGTAAGACCATTGATATGTTGTTACTGATATTGATATATTATGATCAATGTACTCTGTGATTATAATTCACTTTAAGTAGAATTTTATTTAACATACTTCCAGTGGCAGTCATGTAATGTATCGTCTTCAGAAAGTTATTAATGTTGCAAAGTTGCTCATAGAGAATTTTTTTTCCTTGGTAGGCATGGTAGAAGAACTTGTGGAAACTAAATTGAGGTGGATAGACAAACATGCAGTTAGTGAACCTGAGATATTTTTAATATCTTCTTTGGTAAGTGTAGACTTTTTAACTTAAAACTTGATTATGACAATTTCCAGTATAGAGCTAGAATGTTCAGCAGCATAAGAGAATGCAATTAATTTTAGGGTGTAAGGTTATGAATGGGTATATCTTATGACTATATTACATATGTCTTTGCCAATTTTGGTCTGCAGTTTTATAGTCATAAAGTGTTGTACTTTGTACCAAGGAAGTTAATTAATTGTCGTCAATTTGTAGAAATGCACATGTTCTCTGTAACATAACAAGCATTACCAATTGAAATATTACTTTTAGCTTAATTTTTGATTTTATCTGTGTGTAACAGCAAATGTTCACAAGAACTACTTAACTGATTGTAAAGTTATGGTTTTTTAATAGGGAACAGCTACTGCTTGGTTGTTTTTTCCTGTTTTGAAAGTTTCAAAATATTTTTTGATTTTTTTCCTTTAACCACTCGTTCAAGAGATATTAACCCAGTTATTTCATTTCATAGCATAAGATTTGTAGCTGTGCTTCAGGGACTAGTGTAAAAGTGAACAAGTTAAGAAGAGAAACATACACTGATGTGGACAAAGCATGGCTTTGATAGGAACCAGAACACTCTGCTTACCTTACAGATCTTCAATAACTGATCTATTAGGCCAGGGGAACAAGTAGACATAGTCCTTTCTACATAATATTTTACCATGTTTTTCATGTAAATAGCACCCGAGTGCTTTTAATTTTCTATGAGTAGGTTGAGTATTAAAGCGTTGAACACAGACAGCATGGCAGACTTAAGTTCGAAACTTTTCCATGTAGTGAACATTTTAAGCTTACAATTAGATGCCAGGGACTTCTAAACTGTATTACACTAACCATGGAATTTTGGCCAGTAATGAAACTGGCTTAACAACTTAACAATTTATTTTCTGCAATTTGCATATCATCAATAATATAAGGTTGACATGCAGTACCAACACATTCACATATACCGTAATTCCTCAAATTAGCCTCTTGGGAGCTTATTTATTTTTGATATTATTGGATGGAGAAGTGTATTGGTCATTTAACGGCAAATTGCCAACTTGTGTTATTGGGAAACTACCTATTGGCATATGTGCTAACTAGCAGCATATGTTCTGTGCTTAAAAGATATCCATTCATCATTTGTACTAGTTACTTACGGAAGAAGACAGAATGGCCTTGCTTGAGAAACAGATGTGAACTTATGATCATAAAGACTAAAGCATTTAACCCAGGTTTCATGACTTGGGCACATGTATTAACTCTGGGCCACAGTTGTTTACTCTGAATTTTGTTCAACGAGGACTTTGTTTGAAAGGAATTTTACTTATTAACTGGGATAAATGGAGTTGCCTTTTGTTTTAGGATGGATCCATTCCACTTTTCAGAAAGGGATCAGTGGCAAATATTTATGAGTCAGATACTCAAGTTTTACAAGTTGGTGTACATCAGTGTCAGCTTGTCATCGGTGATAACATATGTCCAACCAAGAATGTAGACATAGACCCTCTGTCTACTATCGTAGACATTGTTCTTGATGAAAGTAAGTGTGACAGTGTTATTTCCATGTTGTTGTGTTAAAAATAGTTAATTGGAATTATATTAGACCATTGGTGTATTCATTTCTTCTGGAATATTTTAGAGGCAGATACTTTCCGTTCCTTTTCAATCTCAAGAAGTTACCAGATAGCATCAAAGTCTGCAGAGGCATGTTCCTACACAAGTAAAAAGATTTTGATTTTTGAACAATCTTTTTGCAGTACGAAACTTGAAAATCTCCTTGAAAATTTGCGACATTGCGCTAAAAATATACTTAAAAGCTTCTTTCATCTGACACTCCTCAGAGTATGAATCATCAGAAAGGAAAGTACATGTATATGTAACAGGAGCGCAATGTCGCAAATATTCAAGGCGATTTTCACATTTTTGATTTTCTGGATGTAATGAGCATTAAGTTATTGAAAGGCAATGGTCTTCTGAAATGCTGCCGTTTCAGTGTAATATTGGACATATTTAAATACACCATGAAGGTGCTGGTTTAAGTTGTTTCACATTTGATGCAGTGGTTTTTTTAGTTTTTTGCTTCCCCACCTTATGTCATAGCCAGTAAAGATATCATGGCAGTTAATTAAGCCTGTCCTGTACATGTTAACACAAGTAATAAATGAATGTTGAACAAAATGTGCTGACAATGTTACTATTCAGTGGTTTATCATTTATATACTGAAGTTAGCATTTGGTGGAGCCATGTTAAATCAGAATACATTAGATGATATATGTATACCTTGGTTTATCTCAGGATATCTTGTTATTAAACTGTACATTGGGACAACCAGTATCACAAAATGTACATCTTTACTTCAAAACCATGTTTAGATAATGATGCCACTTAAGGAGTAGTGGTCCAGTACATTAAATGTTTCTAATGCTGTCAGGATAATTTAATTGCCACAATTCACAACAGAAAATGCTTGCAAGTTTTACTTTCTCAGAAAATTGTGCAACAGCCCTCAATTGTGTCATTTAAAGCTGCCAATTATGAGTATGTATCTCCACTAGTTATGACGTATGTTGCTAGTATTGAAAACTCTGGTTTTACTCAGATATCTTTGGCAGGCTTGATAAAAGGCTTGTTTTTCAGACTATTTGATGATTTTATGTACCATAGTAATTTCTTCAACTAGACATTTTGTGTTAATACAACTGTAAAGGTGGCCCGTCCGTTAACCCAATGGATGGTGACAGAACCCTGCTAAATGAAACAACAAGTGATTTTGTCTCAGATGAAGCAACCAGCCAATTTGATGGTAAGTCATCTTTTCAAACAATGATCCTGGTATATTTGTGTAAGTGGTTTTGCATGGAAATATATGAACTTTGTGCTACATGTAAAATTCATTCCATAACTGCTTAATTTTTACAAGCATTTGTGAGCAGAAAAGACACAAATGTCAATGCTTTCAGTTGTATTTTTAGCTACTTTGCTTGTCATGTGAAAGTATGATCAAACCTTTGTAAAATACCCTAGGCAAGTTCAAACATATTAGATTAAAGTAAACAATACATACCAAGCTCTCATTTAAGATATGCAATAATTTAATCAGAAAACTTTGTATACAAACAATATAACCTCTTACATGTATTTCAAAGACAGGTACCTGCTAAACAAATTTTGAATTCACAGATGGCATTTTAAGCCTTAGTTTGGCCATCTCACTCAACATTATATATTGAACCTACAATAAATTATTAATTGCTTTAGCCCAAAATAGCCGGATGATACGGCATACACAATTTGTGAAGTATGCAGTATTTTGGTGCCAAATACATAAAAGGCAACCTGCATTTATTCTGACATAGGTCCTCGTTTTGTTGGTAAACTTATTCCCAACAACTCGTGTGTATCCTCAATTATCCAGTTGAGTCTTAGCACTGGGTAAGATTATTTCCATGAGAAAATCTTAGTGGAGGATGTTCTTAGTCCTGTCATTACTTTTGCTAAATTCTGTTACCATTGTCTTGATATTTTTGAGAATTGATTTAGTGTCCATGTAAGCACCAGAGATACAACAGAATGTAAAATTGAACTTCATGTGAATGTGTTTACACAGGCACACATGTTAAGCGTTTTGTATGGTTTCTTTGGCACAGAAGCAATCGATTACAGCATAACAAGTCAGTTGCAGAGTGTGATGTTTAAAACCTTTTTGATTTAATATCTCTTGCATATCATTGCAATTTTACCCAACACTCTTGTGCTGTTCATTATGGAAAGAGTATGATTAAACAGGAAAAGGTTTTTAATTTAAATGTGTAAACCATGGATTTATGATTGTTGTAGAATGTAAGAAGTTTTGTTTATCTTGATTATTTTATAGTAAGAACTAGTGTGCTTGTTATACCTCTCTCCAAGAAACCTCAGCTAGGTACTTATCTTTTGTATGAATGTTATTGCACATGGAAAATGATAGAATCAATACATTGAACAAGAAAACTATTCATTAGATACCTGCAGAAAAAATGAGTCAAGCTGAGACAAACAGGTGACTAAATGGCAAATGATCATAAAATGCAACAACTCAAACTTGCTGTGGCTCAGAGGATACCTTTGCTGAAAATCGATAAGATTTTGTAAGCTAAAAGTCTGTAGTGTGAAAAAGGGAAGGGAATGTGCAAAAGATCAAGTCCAGAGATGTCTTTCTCTAATTGGGATGTGCTGAATTGAGGTATTTTAGGCATCTTGATTAACGAGGACAGTAAAGTTCAAAATCAGAGCCTATGTTTTCAGAATAAAACCAATTTCTTTTTGGGTTATGGTATAGAGGGAGATCATTTGACAGATATTCCGCTTATCATATCTAAAAATTGCTTGCCACCGCTGAAAGATTGTTTTAATCTCCAGGCATTTTTTTGGAAGAGAACAAATGCAAGCGTTGTGAAATTGCTGATTTGTTAGAATCTCCCATTCTTTTATACTTCCATTCTCTGTTTTAGAGTCCCTTCCTATCAAAGGAATCAATATTAGAACATAAAGGGTACTCATACTAATGTTGGAATAAATTGGTGTACTCTGATGGTCACAATGTGTTGAAGTAACAGTACTACATATATGCTTTATTTTGCTGACACTCCCAAAGTGTGTGCTTGCATAACTGTAAACAGGAAAGAACAACAGGGCTACCGTAAATCATTTTAGTTATCCAGAACGTATCAGACACTTATCAAAAGCATAAAACCATTATCAACAACTGGCAGAGTGGGTTATGATTTTACTTAAAGGTGCTTTTAGTATGTTAACATGTCAATACTTTTGTGGTTATCAGTCGAATTTACTTACGTTGTAGCATCAGCTGACGTGACTTTAAGTCCGCTCTACAATGAACTGGTAGCCCATCAGGTATGCCGAGATGATAGTAGCTCGTCAACCAATTGTTTTAAGTCCTAGAATTTCTAGAACCTCTTTTGAAGTGTGTGGCCTCTTTCATTCAAGGACTTGCAAGTCATGGCAGTGCAGCATTGTATTTTGAGCAATGTTTGTATTCAACGCATTGTTGAGTTATCTTAACTGTGTAATGTTTACTGTTGATTACAGTTATTTATTCACATGAACTTTTTTTGATCACGTTAAGAGGGAGCATTCAACTACTTTTAGGTTAAGTTCCTGCCGATCATAATAATAGTCTTTTTGTAGGATTTAAACGTAACTCACAAATTGATTAGTTTTAGTGGATAGAACCGTTGTTTCCAAGTGTATGAAACCCAGACTTCCATTTGCAATAGCATTAACTCTCCAACATATTCCTATATTGGAAGAATGACATTGAATTTAATACACTGGTTATTTACGAGCAGCTATTACTTTCTTTATTTATGTTGGGATTTCTTTGTTGTGACGTAAATGTGTATGTGTATATCAGTTTTCTTGTTTATGAATACAACGTTCTTTCCAATTTGATTATCTTTGCGTATGATTGTTCAAATCACAATTGTAGTTTTAGTTGAATTGTCTTACTGTTATTTCTGTGAAGTAGGCCTGTTATGTTTGACATGTTGTTATCTTTGAGTAAACATGAATATGCCCTTTTTGTAGGTCGCTCATGGTGAGCCGAATTGGGTGCCAATCGATGACAATCAGCCGATGTCGAGTGATACACCTTTATTTCATGGTGATGAAGACTTTATTGAAGAATCTGGTCTTCTTCCTATCGATTCACTTGCCGTCAATGGACACAACAGTTTGTTTCTCAGAGATAGGGACACGAGCAACGATCGAAAAGAATTTCCTAGAGGTTCATCTATACATAGTGATGTCTCGAATTTCAGAGAAGATATTCAGTCAACCATTTCTGCATCACCATCTGTAAATGTTGAGCCTTTGAATGTAGAGGGCCGTCCAGGTCACTGTGAAAGAGATAGTCCCACATTCCTCCCGGATATTATTTCAGTTTCTGAAAGTGGAGCATCACATTTTCCAATTGCAACTAGTGCTGGCAGTGATGACAAAAGCACGGAACCACCGACTGTGTATGCAACTGAGGCTGACAGAACTATTCCTCGTTTCACGGAGGTACTTTGCGCAACTTTTAAACTCGTATATGCTATTTTATAGACCATATCTTGAGTGCTTTAACTTTTTTTGAGCTGCATTTTGCATCTTCTGCCGACAGGCTTATAGAACCCATTATTGGTACCTCGTTATGTTGAAGTTCATTTATATGTGAGGGGCAGTTTTATACCATTTAATAACACTGTATCGTTGTTCGTCTTTGTTTTGATTAGTTTAATACTGTTAGATTTCCTCATATCTCATATTTACATAACGTCTCTGCTTTGCCTCCACTCTGTCTTGTAAAACCTCGATTTAAAACCATACTTTACCTGAGACAAATAGGGGCCATAGGCCAATACAATGCATACTTTTAGCAAACTTTGAACGAAACCAGAGCATTTTCTGGAGGATGTTTCAAGCAATGTTGCATTTGGAGGTGATAATGAAACACAAAACTTTTATCATTAGACCAGCTGTGATCAGTCTGCTGGATAGTGTGTCAGGTGTTACCAAATTTTGAATAACGGTATTTGCGAATGTTTTGCCAAAAAAAAGCTTAGATTACATTTAATAACAGAAAATTTGTTGAATGGTCTTCCAGGTATGTCAAATAGCAGCGCTGGGCAGGAACAACAGGTATAAGGCATTGAGATCCAAAATCCTATGATGTATTTGATAAGTTCTGTAACTCCGCCCCATACAGTATGAAATGGGGGTAATCACCCAGACACAACCAGCCGAAAAACGTAACAAACCAGATTAGTCACTTATCATGCGTTGAAATAACAAAACCGTTAGTACGACTGCGCAGATGATACTGTTACTGCTAAGGTTGACTACTGACAGATTTTCGTGGGCGCAATTGATCTGGCCCTTAGTAGTGAAGGATGAATATGTTGAACAGCCAGCAGTTTAACAGTGTTACAGAATTCCAGTTGAGGAGACCATGATACGCTTTGAAGTAAAAGGATTATGAAGTCATTAATTTATCTGTTATGCCAACGAAAATCGAAAGTGTAAAACACATTGATTCGTAAAAGTTTCGTGTTTTACCGATATTGTTGCTCGATTATGGTCCCGTTCGAATAGTGGAAGATTGGTAATATACTACATCTGATAGTTAGTATCCTTCTCTTGGTCAATTCAGATTTACTCAGACTTAAATCTTACTGCCTTTGGTAGGACATCAGGCTGCATGTGTTTGTCAATTAACGTGATCGGTCGGTTTAGATAAGATGTTGAAATTTGCAACTGTTTGTTGCAATTCTTCCTTAACAGTCACCTTTCAGCTGTTTTGGAAGATCCTTGTTTTGTTTTACAACCTTCTGGAACCCATGATGATGTCAGAAATTTATGTGCTGAGTGCTGACCACAGGTAGACGGTCATTCCAGTACCTTGCACAAAACTACTAAGTCAGCAATGACATTAAAACACTTTTATTAGGGCATGCTCAAATATTGAAGCATTCTACTGCCTAAATTCATGTGATATCTGGATTATCTTAAGTAAGGAGCCTGGATCTCCGTCTAATAGTTTAGAACATCCGTAGACCACCTAAAGTGTTCGTGAAATTGCAGAGACCAACTTTTGGTACACATGGCTTCCTTAGAAAACAAAGAGAATCCACCATAGAGTGCTTCAGTGTGTTGTCAACTTTGTTATGGACAGTCGACAGGCACTAAAGCCTCGCTCTGACTCCGTTGATATGGACTGGATGGTTGACAAAGTTTTAAAGAAGGCATTGACTGTTGCAGTTTTTCAGATGCTGCTGCTACACCTCAAATTCTTGGTCTGTTTCTTAGAAACAGAAGCTTAATTAGGTGTTTTAGCATATTTTCTTTGAGACGAACTGATGGACTGACGGACAGACAGAATTGCTGATAGCCTGACTGACTAGCTACCTTTTAACCAGGTAACGAACTTGACTATGCTTTCTTTGCAGTAATGACTACATTATCTTGTTTTCAGTGAGATGCCAAATATAACACCCTGTCCTCCAATAGAGAACCTCGGTTGCCATACATTTCGTACCGTTTTGCTTAATGCAAATGTTTAAATAAAAACACCAACTGATTCCTTAGGTCATCTTGAATGCCTTTTGAGCCTACACCTCATAGCCTTGTTTTCTACGATCTACAACTAATATGTTGAAATAGCTTCATAGTTTTATAAGTAGTACAACTTGTAGATATTAACACGAGTGAGATATATGTCATAAAAGGTGGAAGTTTTGCACCGTATCGCATCATTTGGTGGATAATAGATCATGAAACAAAAGATTAGCAAGACTTTTTATCACATTTTAGAGGGCGCATTTGAAGAACAATGGCCGTTTCCTCACTCATGAAGAAATGTATTCAAAACTACATTCCTACGAATCGGAAGTTGAGCAGTTACGAAAGGATAATCAAGAGTTATTGAGAAGCTTACTTCAGGTAAGGATTTTACGTTTAGGACTCAGACTTTTAGTTGATCTGTGAAGTGGAAGCCGCATACATCGTAACATCATGTAACGTAACTGCTGTACTATCGTTTTGTAAGGCATGGTGTAGATTATACTGTGGTAAGGGTCAAAGTATAAGGAATACTTCTTGTCTACGTTATAAATTGCCTTGTCGTATTTCTTCATTACGATGCTGTTGGCTTTCGGTATTTCAATAACGAAACTGTTGTTCTGTAGTGTTGTTAAAGTGATAAGCGAATCAGTCTTCCTTTTTCTTTTTTTTTCAGCAAAGGCGACCCACTTCAGAGATCGAAAAGTCTAAACTTATAGAATTAGAAGATGAGTTAAAGGCAACAATGGATCTTAATCGAAAACTGACTGAAGAAAACGAGAGTATCAGAACGGCACATCTTTTAAGAGAGGAAGATCTTCAAAAGATGAATCGTGATCTGGAAGATGAGGTATGTTTGGAGGAAGCCTTGCTTCTTATTGTTCAAGCGCAAGACTTGTATATTTTATGATAATATTGTAGTTTATTGTAGCCCTGTTTATAAACCTTTCATCTTCTTTGTTTTATTCACACAATTTATTGGCTTATAAGACGTCCAATGTTTTGTGCCCTCATACCCTTTGAGGGTCTAGGACTGTTCCTATCCATTGGCGGTTTTTTACTATTTACATTTGTTTATATGCTGTTTACCAAGTGTTATAGCCTCTTTTATTGTTACCAGTCACATGCAATTAGCACTCCTCTCCTTTTACCCCTAGATTCAGGTATTCAGAGTTAAATTCAAAGATTTAGAGTCAAAGATTGAGACAGAAAACAGGGCAATCTTGAGGGAAAATGCCCATCTCAAAGATCAAAACAAGTCTATGGAACGAAAAATTGGCTCTTTGATGAACGAAAATGCCAGGTTGCTGGAGACCGTTGAGACACTTCGGGACGAGACAACGTTGCCACATCATGATAAATGCCAGTTTCGAACATTAAAGAACGGTAAATTACAATCCGAGATACCGGGTAATGATTCCGAATTGTCACTGGAAGATCTAGGAACGTCTTCCGATGAAAGCGCATTATCAACATCCCCTAAATTTCTTAGATCGAAGTATGCGTACGAAAAGTATGTCAATGGTGCCGCGGGAAACACAGTTGATCACAGAGTTTCAGAAAATGGTTTGGAATTTGACTCCAAGACGCGACAGTATTCTCGAGAAAGTTCCAAGAGCCCCGATTTTAATGGAAACTTTGTTTCTGGATATGGTTTATCTGCTGAACGAAAAACGAGTAAATACACTGACAAGTCGGATACAACAGATTATCCAGCAATCAGAAAATCCCTGTTGTGCTCGCCATTCGAGAGCCAACTTCATTCATCCCGAAAGTCCGGGGATGAAACTATGCACTCTGGATTGACTAAGAAAACAAGAGAGCTTTTTAAGAGTTATAAGTCTAAAACGTACCAACCCAGAGAAATGCAAAGTTCCGCTACCAATAGTCTTATTACTAGCGATTTATCAGACCAGGGAGATGGTGGGATTCTTCCGAGTTATAGCTCCAAAGTCAGACGGGAAAGACCTCATTCCTATCACGAAGGTTTGTAAATATCTTTGCATAGTATTTCTAAGGTTTTGTCATTGGTCAGGAAAGTAGTTAAAAGGGCCTCGAATTACTGTTATTGCCAGATGATAAAACTGTCATTTTTTGCAATTACGATAAATACTTTTGTTTTGTTTATAACAAAATGCAGAAAGGGTCCCATTTTGGCAACATGATTGATTAGACTTATGGATGAACCCCTTAGCAACCAACGGACGTAGTGCAGTCATTTACTGAAAAGCTTTTAACTTAATTTCCGTATTTTGTTTTCAATTGCCAGTAAGAAAAAAGTTCTTCTTATCCTCTCGGTGAATCGATATTGTCCCTCTCATTACTGATGTAATACTTCTGTATAAATATGATAAATTCTGCAACATCCATAAAAGACAAACAAATATGCGAGCCTGTCCCTGATTCTTCATAAAGTCGATGGCATTATCCTTGGTAATATGAGGACCATAAAGCTCGTCAGTTTGAACATTGGGATGATCGAGTATTGCAAAATTTCATTATAAAATCGTTAGCATTACATTCTTGGCAAGAGCTTTCAATGCTCTTGTTATGCATATCATTGGCATTTCATGCCAGTTGTGGTTTATACCTTTGCGTCGAGCAACGTTAATTCGACTGGAAGAATATTGTCGACTGGAAATCCTTAAAAGAAAAGAATGCTCCGATGAGGACCACTATATAATGTAGGATATTAAATATTTATGTTTGATTTTTTTTGCTTATCTAGGTGGACCCTTGTCTATCAAAAGCGTCTTTAAAGACGAATTGTCGTTACTTACGACACCAAAAACCCCCGACAGATCATATTTGTCACAAACCAGAAGTGGCAAGACCAGTCGGTCGTATTCCAGTGGTATTGATAATTTAGGAAGGGAGCCGGCAGATGGTAAGTTATGAAAAGATAGATAGTCTGTCTTTAATGTCAAGGCATCAACTTGAGATTCGCTTCTCTCTTCGCTAAAGTGATAGATTAGTATTACTTTGTAGTGTATTGCAAAGCAGTACTGTGATTGACTTAAGGCCGTTTCATACAGCTGCTTAACTTGATGAAAATACCGCTTGGTCAGAGATTCTCTATGTTCGCGAACTGCTCTTGAGCCTAACGGAAAAGTTGAGCTCATTCTCGTTTTGACGGCGTTTTTTCCTCTTTCGTGAGCTGTAGCCAATCATTGAGGAAAAGGTCAAAGTATTGACCTTAAACAAAGTCACGTGGGAGGACAGGAATTGCCACTGCCAATAATTGACGTCGTAAATGCCTTGATCAAAATACTAGTGCCAATTCCCTTAGAGTCATTGCAAAACAATAAAAGTAAACTTTCAAGGGAACGTATCCGCGACTACTTAACTCATCCCACATGAAACCACACGTTTTTTCTGATTCGTCTAATTCTTACTTACTTGAACTGAAAAGTTGAGCATGCCCACTTGGTAGATACCAAAGAGTAATCCATAAACACTCATTTGGAGCTGTTATATCAAGAACTGTATCTGATCATTCACTAAAACATTGTACGATTTTCTTGTTTTGAAATCCATACTTCCTTATTTTGAGGCAATCTTTCTGTTTCATCTTTGGCGTTGCAATTGAGAGATAGCCAAAACATTAAGCTTTAAACTCGAGGGAAACAATAATAGTTTCTTTATAGCAGCTAATGCCAGCCATGTTTGTTACAGAGTGTACTTGCGATGAAATGCTCTTCAGCGCAAAACGCAGTTCTGTGGAAATGTATTTGGGCTAGAAAGCAAAACACTCCCGAGCTTTTTCCGCTCATGAGAAAACTACAGTTGTATGGAAACCGGTCTTTAGGGATGAAGGCACAGGAAGAACACTGTTTAAATTATGCATGTTTTAAAATTCATTTTATTTCATTTTTCTCTGATATAGTTCTTCCTTAACTTTATGTGGTTTCTTTATTTGTTATTGTAGTGTCTTTAAGTGGGTCTAGATCTGTTTTCGATCATATCCCTCTCCTCCTACCTCACAACAGCTGAGATGTTTTGCTGTATTTCCTTGTTAAAATTTTACTTGCATCTGACTGGGGTCATTTTCTTGGTGCAAGATGCCTTCTTGGTCAGGACGGATTTTGGCCCTCTATCTTACCTAAGTTACCTTGAAACAGGAACAATGTCATTTTTGCATGGGAAAAGTTAGACAGTAGTATGTCCAGGGACATGACGAGAGAATTCCACCCTTATGTAGACTTAGAGCACGACTGTGAGTTGGACGATATACCAAGTATGCTGCTTCCGCCTTTTATCGGCATTTATAGTTAGATATTGATTATATTATTAAATTGGTAAATATGTCTAGTAACTATTATCGAGACATTGCATCATCGCGTCCTCTCTTGGTAGAGAAAGGATGCCCAGACGCGTTTTAGACTTAAGTTGTCTTAGCCGCCTGACGTTAAATATTTAGAGTTTTAAATCACTTATGTCCTCGTTGATAGAATTTTCTAGGTGGTCGCTGTCAAAGCAGCGGCTGAAGCCATTTGCTCCTACCAGTCCCTCAAGTGTCAAAGTGGGGATGCCCATCAATGTCACTCGCTCTAAAGGTGGTGTGGCACGCGGAGTGGTGAAATGGAAGGGATACTTGCCAGGACATAAAGAATTCTACGTTGGTGTAGAGCTAAACTCACCAAGTATGTTAGAAGTAGAATTTTTAATCAAGACTTCTTTTGACAGCTAAGGATACATAAGCTATTAAATGAGACGCAAAAGGAAATCCCAAAACTCCACCAATCGATGTTGTCACGCACCTGTGAAAACCCGTATAGTGACGGCAGCTAGCCAAGCTGCCAACCCCTAACAAAACGTATTTGTATACTTTGACCTCCAAATATCTGTGTCCACTATCTGAAGCTGATGGCTATAATAATCTTGAAGTTTGCATTTTTCTTTAATGGCGGCAACCTAAATCTGTTCTGAATCTGGCTCCTTATTATTAACAATAGAAAATTTTCACTTAGACTATCATGTGAGGATAAAAAAGGTACATTTTAACTCATGTGTTTTTGTACTAAAATTTGCTTGTCGCTCTCACCTTAATAAAGGAAGTTACTAGTAAGGCAAAAGAATTTTTGTTGATTTTATACGTTTGTCAATCAATTTTACAATAAATAGGGCTAATAAGCATAAGTGCCCTATGCAGCTGCTTATCTCAGTAGGAAAGGCGTCAGATTTGCAATCCAATACAAGCTCTATTCCTTTCATATGTGACGCCTTCGCAATATCTTGGGTTTCAAATGGCAGGACACGATCACAAACAAATAGCTCTTAAAAAGAGCAGGCCTACTATCCATGTGCACTCTGCTACGACAACGTAGACTACGCTGGTTGGGACATGTCCATCGCACCGTTGATGGACGAATCCCGAAGGGCATTCTCTACCGTGAATTGGCATCCTGGAAGACGTCCCGAGGTCGGCCCAAATTACTCTTTGCAGATGTCTGCAAACGTGATATGAAAGCCCTGAACATAAACCCGGAGACGTAGAATCCGACCGCGGCAGATGGCACAACACATTACATGAACATCTTTATCTGAGAGAGAGCAACATTCAGAATATTGCCACATCAAGGCACAATAAACGCAAAGAACAAGCCCAGAGTGAAATCCAGGCCAGCGCCGACATCTGCACTGCTATTCCCGCATTCGACTTACCAGTCACAGCATACGTTGCCGAACCCTGATAACACATAACAGCGCAATTTCAAAACTACTGCTACTACTACTACTACTGCTACTACTACTTCTACTACTACTGCTTCTACTACTACTACTACTGCGACGACGAGGACGACTACTTCTGTTACTGCTACTTCTTTTGCTGCTCCATCTACTATTATTACTACTACTTCTACTACTACTAGTACTACTACCAGTACCACTACTACTGCTACTGCTACTACTACTACTACTACTACTACTACTACTACTACTACTACTGCTACTACTACTGCTACTACTACTACTACTACT
>JANTCA010057347.1:0-14838 GCA_024741275.1 Chironex yamaguchii
GGCTGGGAGAATACACTGATTAAATGTCCTTCTTTTTGACATTTAATCAGTGTATTCTCCCAGCCTTGACACACTGTGCCGGAACATGGGCCGTAACAATTGCAGAAGAAAACAAATTAAGAACAACGTATTGAGGCATAGAGAATGCTTAATACAACCCTGAAGATCGAAAGACAAATAGCTATTTAAGAAGCCAAACAAGAGCAAGGGAATTATCATAGAAATGCAAGAAGGAAGTGGCAGTGGGCAGGTCATGTGATGCGACGAAATGACGGTAGATGGTCCACAAAGGTAACAAGCCTGTACCCTAGAGATGAAAAACGCTGCAGAGATAGACAAACCAAAAGACAGATAGATGGCATCAAAACTATGACAAGAACTAGAGAAGTAATAATCAGAATAGGGGACTGTAGAAAAAAATGGAAGCGAGCCTTCACTTAGCAGTGCACGTAACCAAAGGCCAACATTACGATGATGATGATGATTCATGGTACATGTCTTTTCTATCGTGATCAGTTTCTGTGCCGTCAATTGTCAGGCCTTTAGTGCTTTCAATTCCTTCAGTGACATGACTATTGTACTAATTAAGCATCGTAGTTACGGATAACGGTGACTGCCTTGTATAGTTTACAACTTATATTTATTTCCGATTCTTTAATTTATTAAGTATATGTATTTCGTCGTTCTTTCTTGTTTTTCGTGATCAGTTTCAGACAAAATGCTTTATAGAAACGTCTTTATTTAAAGAAATATTAGTGCTTTTATATTTGTTCTTACTTTTGAAATGCAAGCTGTTCTTACGGACTGTTCCCTTTTAAAAATCCTATGTATACAGCTCAGCACTTGGTTCTCATTTTCATTTAAAGTATCCATCAATACACAGTACGTTTATTTTAGGGTTTTTTATATTCCTAAAATTTTGCTGTACTTTATTTCATATTTTCTGTTTTAGGCTAGAAATTGATTCGTTTTCTATAGAACTTTCTGGACATAATTCATTTTTCCTACCTGATATAAAAAAGGAGGTAAGAATATCTATCATTTATTGTTATGTGGTAATTGTCTGGACAGAAGCATCAGTGTTCTGTACAATAATTTTTCTGATCCGATATAAAGCAGGAGGCAAGAACATTATTTGCTTTTAGGATGGAAGCAAGTTTTAAGATAACTAATTCAGCTGTTTGACCTTGTTTTGCGTGTTTAAGAAAGCGAGTATTTCCAAAATGCTGACTGGTGAGATAGCTAACACTTAGTAGTGCAGCATTTTGTATGTACTATTATCCGTCATCGACAATTTCTTATCACTAATTGATGTGCCTAAATCTTCTCGACACGATGATCAATAGCTTCTTCGTTCTCCACGACGGCGGAACTTTGAAATTTCTCCATGTGAGGGATGTGATTCCGGAAGTTACCAACCTCTAAATCTTATTTGGATAATCGAAATTTGGAGTGGAACAGGTCCACTTATCGTGCCATTGGCTTGGTAGCTTGGTTCGCTGAGCATCTGCTTGGTAACCGGAAAGATTTGGGTTCCAGCCCTGGTTCATTTGGTATACTTTCATTACGTACGCCAAGGAGGTTATGTTTTCATCGGGGTTTGTTCGTTGGTTAGTTAGTTTGTTGGTTTGTTTGTTAGCAAAACAACTCAAAAAGCTACAAACGGATTTTGACGAAATTTTAAGGATATGTCAGAATTGGGCTAACTTACAAATGATTAATTTTTGGTGGTGATCCGGATCACCCTCTGGATCCAGGAATGAAATCTTCATCGTGCTAGTGAAAGATAAGCCAACAATAAACTCAGAAGACAAAGAGATTCTTGTGATCACTTAGGGATTAACAAGTAAAATACCACACGAAATAGCAATTTGCACTTTCGAAGGTGAAACGTTGTGAAGTTGAGTCAATTCTTGACAACAAGCTAACTCAAGGGCCTGTGAGCAGCAGACTAGGAATGCGTCGTAGTGAGCAATAATGATACTGGCTTGACGGAGAAATGCACTCTCAGAGTGCTTCTAGTTTAGTATGCTTCCCGCTTTCTTTTCATTCATTTGCTTGTTTGAATCGATGATTTCTTAGTACTCCGTGACAGTAAAAGAATGAAATTTGCCTATTTGCTAGATATTATTCAGGAAGAGGGAAGTCTACTGCTACTACGTCACCCAGCAAATTTCGGTTGACCGATAGCTCAGTTTGTAGGACATCTGGACAGCATATATGTGCTTCAGGGTCGAGTCCCAGTTAAGTCAGTGTACTCCTCCGCTTTCTTGATATTAATTGACTCGTTTACATCTTAGCTTCACGATGCAGGACCTCCTTATGTCTTGACTTCCTTCAGGTTTTAATTTCAGTACCCTGCTATCCTTCAGGTTCTAATTTCAGTACCCTGTTATCCCTCTCTCCTTTCCTTCCCAATGGCTTTCTTCCGTTAATTGCGCATCCTTCCCCCACAATTATGTCTTCTGCTCCTGAAGGAAAGTTTGTCGAGAGGTGTTTATGTAATATGAGTATGTGTAAAATAGATTAATTCGCAACCTTAAACGTATTTTTTCATTTCAGCACAAATCGGACAGTCGTAAATTTCTAGAAACAAAACAAGGTATATTCCCTTCTTCAAACGCCATCAATTTACTCTTGAAGAGGCGATCAAAAGAGGTGATAACAGTTGGCTTTAAGCCTGATAATGAATTAATGAAAACCTCCATTATCGTTGTAAGGTAAGGAAACAGTTTCAACTCTTTGTCTTCATTTGAGAGTTGCTTTTTACAAATGAAATACTTTACAACTTACTTTATAATTTAATTTACCCGTAATTTACTTCTCTTCTTCGAAAGGAAAACGACTCTTATTTGCATTGACGTACAATGTATTAGTCATACGAGAGAAGGAGAGGTAATAGGTGTGCTCTATAACTGTTTAAATATGTGTCTGTTATTCACTCTAGTAATCCGTCTATCGGCCACAAAGTCAGTTTGCTTTGCTTGTTGCCTTTTTTGTTGATGTCTTTTATTTCTTACTCATTTTCTATCGTTTATTCTTTGTAATCAAGTATTATTTTGTTACAGAAATAACCTGACAGTCCTTGATCTTGTGGTCGTACAAGGGAAAGGAGCACACGGTCAATTTACCATCAATAACAAAAAGCCTGGTATAGGTTCCTTGCTTCTCTTTGAGATGAAGGAGAGTCACCTTGCAGACTGTCATAGTAAGTCAGTAGATTGATCTTACCTGTTGCTGCACTCGGACGTTGTATTGTACTGGGTTTAGTAGAATAGATGCAGTGTAATGAGAAGACATGAAATGAGATATTTTGGGGCAAAAGCGTGTAGATTGGCGGGTAATAACAATATAGAAGTTTGTGCTCAAGGGTGGTTATGTGTTTTGTAAAGTCATCTTTATTTCCTAGTGTGTTATGAAAACTTGTTCTTTCGTTTATTTGTTCGTTCGTTTGTTTGTTCGTTTGTTCGTTCGTTCGTTTGTTCGTTCTTTCGTTTGTTCGTTCGTGCATTCCTTTGTTTTTGTTCGTTTGTCTGTTGCCAACATAACTCAGAAATGATAGGCGGATTTCGAGGTAATTGTTTAGACGCGACGTGGACCCTGGACTAATGGATTCAGGTGTAATAGTACGGATAACCATTGGATGTTCTGGTGGAATAAAGCTGCCATGACAGAAGATTGCGTTTCTTGAGTGTTTTCCAGTCGGAATGCGACTTTTTGAAAGCAGTTGCAGTAATTTTCAATATATCAATTATACAATTTTTGGATGTAACCTTTTAAATCACAAATATGTTTGCAATAGGGCTAGTATAGAGCCAGCGAAATATAAAATTTGTAACTTTACCACCCTTTCGAAGAGACAGATCGTTAAGTAAGTTGCAAGGGCCTAGTCATGCGACAGAATGTAGCCCCTGCTAATTGGGCAGCAGTGTGAGTGTGGCTTTATCTGAGACCAGTAAGGTCGCTTATCATCGCTCATAAGAAGGTTAGATACGATAGAATATGAGACAGACATGATACTAATGAATATAATATCACAAGACTTCAGATTACATCCCTTCACCCGTTAAATTAGGCTCAGCAAACGCCACAAATCAGTGTTCGACTGTTACTGTAGTATGCATTTGATCACAGAATATGGCGATTGGTATAAACGTTCGAGATGGCTAGGTTAGAAAACTGCCCGCCAAACGCGAACCAGTATTTCACGAGATTTTGCTCGCCACTTGTGTCTGCCGGGAAACAACGAAAGTGTTTATTTTTTAGTAATTTTGTATCGTAAGTGCATCAACCTTTTCTTTCTTTGAAAGGAATTCCCAGTGTTAATTGTAAGTTGGTTGGAATATTAAAAGTTCGTTGCCAATGCTATAGAGCATAAGGGAGGTTTCGTAGCACTGACAATGTTCTGACTACTATTCTGTGTGACGAATTTTTGTCGCAAATATGTTTTACTTTTTTATGTTTTTAATTTCAGAATCCACTCCAAAAGCAAGAACTTACCCCTCGTTTACAGTAAAAAGGACATTTTCATTGAATAATCCTGGCCAACTTCCAGTTCATGTTACAAGCTTTAAAATTAACGGGAAAGAATGCGATGGGTACGGTTTTCGAGTCCTGAACTGCGAACCTTTCATCTTGAATCCAAATACATCGAAAAAATTGGATGTAACGTAAGTAAATTTGCACCCAAACGTGAAGTAAGGCAATTTTGTTGGACTTTAATACACAGGAGAGATTTCATCTAGACCCTAACGTAATGCATAAGAGTAGTCCGAAGTCCGGCCAAATTGGGTAGTGTTTATACGTCATGTTTTCGTCTTCTCAGGATATACCAGATTTAGTACGGCTGTATTGTGTATATACTGATTATTCAGCAGCATTTTGCTGGTGTTTCCCTGACCTCTCTTGACCTTACTGCTGAATTGATAGAATGGCGTTGATCCCACTCCCTTGCGAACATTCCCAGGTGTTGCCTTGTCATTTCGTTACCCAGCCATTTGCGTTCTTCTATCATTCTTATCTTTGCCGTATAAACATTTCCTATTTGTTCTGCGCTATCACCCGTTTCAATCTACTTTGTCGTATCATCCTTTCGGATCTCAGTATGCTAGATTTATTCTCGCCCCGGTCTAGAGCTTTCACATCTTGAATCTGAGACATGTTTTGTTATATTCGACTTGAAACTTTGCGACATTGCGCTAAAAACATACTTAAAGGTTTTTTTCGTCTGACACTCTTCAGAGTATGAAATGTCAGACAGGAAAGTATATATATATGGCAGCCTATTTATACGAAACATGTAGCAAACCTAGCCTGTCTGGAGTATGTCTACATTAAAACAAGAAAACCAGTACTCTGTTGGCAGAAAGAGTTCGTTTTTTCACTTGGACTCTTCCAATAATGTTTTATTTCTTCATTTTCTTTGTTTTCCCCTTTGTTATTTATGGCTGACACTCTTCAGATGAAAAAGGCTTTTAAGTATGTTTTAGCACAATGTCGCAAATTTTCAAGGCGATTTTCAAGTTTTGTACCACAAAAAGATTTTGTAATAACTAGATGATTCTTTTTCTTCTCTATTATAGTTTTACACCAGATTTCACCTCTTCTCGAGTCAGCAGAATATTACAAGTTATCACAACAATGGAGCCTACGCTAGAATTTACGCTACTCGCCACCTTACCTCATCACTTGTTACCGCTGTGCGCCTCGGCGATGCCGAAGCCGGCCTGGGAACCATACCTGCATGTCTCAGCCGCTGTAACCATGACACTGCTCTTTATTTTGGTGATATTTATGGCATACTTTGATGCGCAAAAATACGTCATTCACTGTTCGTTTGGTTCTTCGCGGAATTCATCAGTACGAGTCGGCAGAGTAACAGACATTTATACACCACGGAATTTGTTTGATCTAAATGCTGGAACTAGAAACAAGTAAGCTCTTATTATAAATGTTTATGTTTATTTGTGTCCTGTAATTTGCCCTGGTTATTTAATAAAGAAATTTACAGAGATCAGGCATGCACGTTTAATGTCTGAAGCTCCGGTCGGTAATCTGGGGGTCAAAACCGGTCAAAATGAGATTAGGTGTGGCACAAAATGTCGGCAAACGTAAGAAACTGACTGATCGGAACTAATGTAAAACACAAAGGTACAGCAGGCGAGGAAAGGGACAGAAGAGAAAACTGTTATTTGGACTTGGCTATAGACTCGTCCGCTGATACTGAGGGCTTTTAGTTGTACCCTCGTGAAGCACGATGAAGTCCCGTCACGACCGCCCGGTGTTAAGTAGGCAATATATACTGACGTGAACCTATTTATACGATTTTGACTATTCAGATCATACATCGGTTTGACTTAAAGGCTCTTCATGTTGTAGCTATATGTACTGACGTGAACCTATTTATACGATTTTGACTATTCAGATCACAGATCGGCTTGGCTTCAAGGCTCTTCATGTTGTAGCTATAATTACCGACGTGAACCTATTTATACGATTTTGAACATTCAGATCACAGGTCGGCTTGGCTTCAAGGCTCTTCATGTTGTAGCTATAATTACCGACGTGAACCTATTTATACGATTTTGACTATTCAGATCACAGATCGGCTTGGCTTCAAGGCTGTTCATGTTGTAGCTATAATTACCGACGTGAACCTATTTATACGATTTTGAACATTCAGATCACAGATCGGCTTGGCTTCAAGGCTCTTCATGTTGTAGCTATATGTACTGACGTGAACGTATTTATACGATTTTGACTATTTAGATCACACATCGGTTTGACTTAAAGGCTGTTCATGTTGTAGCTATATGTACTGACGTGAACCAATTTATACGATTTTGACTATTCAGATCACACATCGGTTTGACTTAAAGGCTCTTCATGTTGTAGCTATATGTACTGACGTGAACCTATTTATACGATTTTGACTATTCAGATCACAGATCGGCTTGGCTTCAAGGCTCTTCATGTTGTAGCTATATGTACTGACGTGAACCTATTTATGCGATTTTGAATATTCAGATCACACATCGGTTTGACTTAAAGGCTCTTCATGTTGTAGCTATATGTACTGACGTGAACCAATTTATACGATTTTGACTATTCAGATCACACATCGGTTTGACTTAAAGGCTCTTCATGTTGTAGCTATATGTACTGACGTGAACCTATTTATGCGATTTTGAGTATTCAGATCACACATCGGTTCGACTTAAAGGCTCTTCATGCCGTAGCAACCTCAGTTATTTTAAGCTGCGTAATAGGCTTGATTGAATGTCCTGTGTATCATATCTCTCTTTTTTCTTTGATCATCATAGAAAATTTGATAAGGATATTGCAAGCAATGGATCTGCAGCGTTTGTTAAAGACGAATGTCAGTCATCACAAGGAAAACGAATTTTGGATCTTCAAGAGTCATCGTCCACTACCTCACGATCGCGCTCTTCATCATCCAGTAGTGTTACAACAGAGAGTCATGGGAAATCGACGCCTAGCAACAGCCATAGTCCGCTGACCAAAAGGGATTCAGGTAGTAAGAAAGACGGGAGTGACAATGATTTTCCGACTTCAAATGGACGAAAAGGGAAAAAGAAGAGTGCTAAACAACACTCAGCTGATACAGAGGAAAAAACAAAGGCACAGACAGAGAAAAAACAAAAAAGGGCTGATAAGCAGAAAGAGTATAGGCCAGCAGCACCACTTTTTGATAAGGATTCTGAAATCGACAATAAAGCTCGCGATGAAACAGATCGACAAACAAACAGTGGTGTGAGTGGTAATGAAACACCATCAGAAGAAGAGAGGACAGAAGTAAAGAATCAACATGGGAAGCGATCAAAGAAGAGGGTGAAGAGGCAGCCAAAGAAAGAGGAAAAAGAAGGAAGGGATGAAAGACCATATGTACCAACAGGATCAGTGATGACCGAAGACAAGGACAGTGAAGAAGAGATTGAAAGGAAGCCTTCTTCTTTCACCATTGTGGGTTCCAAAGCTATTCGGAATAATCTGAAACGGAATGGAAACAGGAATGAAACGTCACCATCCCCGTCTCCCACATCTGACATGGCAAGCAAAAATTCATTGGATAAACTGGACGATATTTCTATTTCTGGACCAAAGCCTGAGGTACACAGCGAGAATATTCTCCCAAAGACGAAACAAGAGCAAACATACACAAAACCAAAAACCACGGAAGTTCCGCGTCACCGTAATGAGCAACAGAAACGAAAGAATCAACTTTCTGTACATCGCACGACTGACACTCCGACATCCTTACATGATATCGCAGACCCGGTAGTGGCAGCTGCCCTTGAGAAGAGTTTGGCATCGAAGCACAAGAATCGTGATGGCAAATCCAAGCTTGAAAAGACCCAGAGTGGAAGCGGTCCGTCGACCCCTACATCTTTAAGTGGAAGCAGCAGAAGCGGCAGCTATAGCAGCATTGTTAGTGAAAATGCGGGGCAAGGGAAGGCGTTGCTTAACCCTACCCCAGGTGGACCTACCCGCCAAGGTAGATATATTTGTTTTGTTAATATAACTACAGTTTTAGTTTGCTAGTACACTATTTACGCGAGCAACCGTGGTGTGGTACATAGGATGACGATCTTGCAAGCCAGTGATTGCGAATTCGAATCTGTAGCACAACAAACAAAATAGGTATAGTGAGAGAGGGTAACTGGAGCCCATTCTCATGACAAGCCTGTATCCGATTAAATTCTGTAACTCTTGCATGTGAATCAGCTACGCTCGATCACGAGCATGCTACAAAAAGAGTGTCCTATACAATACAAAGCATGTGGTAGAAGGCCATTGAAAATGTATCATACTGTATCGTTCAGAATGAATCACACTGTATCATTCAAAATGCATCACACTGTATCATCCAGAATCCATCACACTTTATCATTCAAAATGCATCACACTGTCTCATTGAAAGTGCGTCACACTGTATCATTCAAAAGTCATCGCACTGTATCATTGAAAATGTATCATACTGTATCATTGAAAATGCATCACACTGTATCATTTAATATGCGTCACACTGTGTCATTGAAAATGCGTCACACTGTATCATTCAAAATTCATCACGTATCATTGAAAATGCGTCACACTGTATCATTCAAAATGTATCACACTGTATGATTGAAAATGTATCACACTGTATCATTGAACATGCATCACACTGTATCATTCAAAACGCAAGACAGTCCTCGGTTTAGTCGATATATAAGTTACTTGATTGTATTGCTGGCGGTATCATTACTATTTCTTAGCTCCTCATTGGGGCCGAATGTAGTTTTAAGACACAAGAAAGTCATTGAGTCATTCTTAACATTTTACTGTGTACACAAGTGTTTCGAAGGGCGGAGATAGTGTTGTTGCATCGATTTCGTGGTCACCTTAAAGGGCATCATCTTTCTTGTGGTGTTAGCTCACAATAACAGTGGCTGATGTGTTTGCGGAAAGGACGATGTAACTACAATTCTGGATGTTTGTGGAAATTTGTGCAGGTAGCAAGACGTAAAATTTACGCAAGCTAAAATAGGTATATAAGGTTCATCTATGTTCGTATTTTCGTTTACAGACTTATTGGCTGCGAATCAAGGAGCTGGTCGTGTTTGGACTGTGAGCGACAACTTTCATTCCTTTTTACCAGTTGGACAAAATCGAAGAAATTCGGATGATAATTCCGGGGGCTTTTCGTGGCGGAAACAGCAGTTTGAAATCGATCAACCAAAAGGGACAGCACCTGACAGATCAGTCAACAACAATTCCATGTTTTTCTATGACAACCTTTCTAGTTTACGGGCTACCAAAAAGCCGCTCACCGAAGACGAGGATCATTTGCGGAAGGCTCCTGGTGCCAAACTTCCACGCCAGACCAGCAGCAGATTGGCAGTCATTAAGAGTGATCTTAACCCCGAAAGCAGTGAATTTATTCCCTCTCCTATGAGGGAAATGGTTGGAGGAAAGGTACAGCACCTAAGAAAGCCGGTAGGATCAGGCCTTGGGTTCGATACAGTTCCACCCCCGCCGGGTTTGAGTCGTGCTAAGCAACAGGATGGAATCTGGAGTGGAGATGATTTACTGCTTAATGGTTCAGTTGGTGAAAGAAATTGGTTGAGCGGACGAGTAAGCAGATATGGCATTCCTGGTCTGTTCTCCTCTTTTGAGGAGAAAGGAACTTATAGTAGCCTGATTGGTCATACAGTGGACACGGCTAAGCTCAAGGTAAGAGTAATGCATTTTAGATGTCGTCTTTTTTATATGCTCTGTCAAATTACTAAAATTTTGGAGTGTAGCTTTGTACACCTGTAAGAGCTGGACTTTAAGAGAACAAGATGTAAGGATAACGGAGGGTATGGATGAATGGTTGTAGCAGAAGAATATTTGGGTGTAAAAGAAAGTCTGGGTCCGAAACAGAGGTTTAAAAGGGGGAAATCAGAAAGGATAGACAGAAGAAGAAAAAGAGCGGGTTAGTGCTCGCAACCATGAAAAGAGGTACAGAAGGGCGAGGAAGACATGGTATGGCCAAAATGGGTAACAAATGCCATCAAATGGTCTTGTTGGTTGCAGAACATACATAACGATGCCAGAAAAAGAATGTCGAGGGCTTGTCTCAGGGCTTTGACTCGTTATACTTTACTGAGTGAACCTGGGGTAGTAGCTGCAGCTACACGTAAAGTATTTAACAAGTAGCCGTGTTTACTTTAGCTTATAAATAATGGAACGTCAGTGTGGACATCTAGGTTTTGAAATTAGGTACTCCATGTAACCCTCGTTTTGCTCCATACCTCGTTCACCGAAAATTCATAGTTAAATTTCGTTGAGTAATCTCTCTTTTAAAGATTGAAACCTTTGCAGTTTCATTCATATATAACTTTAAATGTTCCATGCCAAGTTCATTGGAAGTATCGCCTAAATGTTTTTATCTTGAAGTAAAGTAATTTATCATAAATGCACTAGGACAGGAGGTCCTTAGGTGTAAAGTAAAACTAAGAATATAAGTATTTTATGCAATATTTATTAAAAACCTTGCTCTCTTTTTGACTTATTAGCCCAATCATTCAAAGATGGTGTTAGATTATGCTGTATTTCTAGCGTGCTTTTGTTTATACTTGACCCTAGTTTATCTTGCCTTACAGCAATTTGATACTGGATTAGGTGGATTTTCTTCCACTAATACTGCATCCCCTGGGGCCGAAAGAAACAGCTTGTGGGCTAATACCAATGGATTCAGCAGTCAGCCAAAGGTATAGCATTATTTTAAGGCACACCAGTTTTTTGTGCAGTAGTGTTGAACACAGCTCAAGGCCATAAATGCTTATAGAGGTGTTGATTGCAGCTTTTATGATATGGCTACATTATGAGTCTGATTAAAACGACTTTGAAGCCTATAAAAGCCATTGTTTGAAGTAGCTTCCCAGTATTGCGAGGAAAAAATCTTTTGGAATGAGCACAAGCCCTGCACTGACTGTCGTCTCATATAATGACTAACAGGGACTGTACCCATAACGCTTAGTGGCTTACCTCTGTAAGCCAACGGTTTATAAAAGTTTTGACGAACAAGACATTTGTATGATCGAATAGCTTTGTCACCCAGTCACTTGTCGAATTATTGTTAGCCAGTGAGGTGGTTTGTAGTTTACATTCGCATTTCTTCCATCTGGTACGTTACTGCTATGAATCGTTGACTTGGCTTTCGATGCAGTAACCGTTGTCCAAACCACAAGGTAGTCAAAATAATACGGACGAGTTGTGTTTCTGATCCAAGGATTTTCATTTTGTTGATAGTTTTGTCAGCTGTACATGGAAAATTCAGTCACTTTCTGAATTAAAGAAGTAACTACCGGGTCACTGGGAAGAGTTAAGTGCAGTTAGAGAAGTCTCCTTATTGAAGATTGTCAGACTATTATTGATAATCTTATCACATCATAAAACTTGCTCATTTCCTTTGGTCCTATGTCTGCATTGAACCATGACTGGAAAATTCGTATATGGGTGGTTTTCCATGCCAAAAGGATGTTTGCAGATTTTATTTTGTATTATTTTATATGCTAACCCGGGAGCTGCCGCAGTATGGTGTGCAGTAGGTCTTGCAAGCCAGAGGTAATGAGTTCAAGTCCCAGTTGTTACAAGTAAAACATCAGTGGCGAGAGAGGGTAATTGGATCTCAGTCTCTAAAAATCTTTTCCTATAGCGATCCGTATCCTTGTATTAGCCTTGCTCAATACAGAGTATGCAAAAAACATAAATGCTACCTCCACTGTATGTTACTGTTCTGAATTGATGATTTTGTGAAGTACCGTCATATCTTTCTCATAGGATCGCGTCTGGCCCGCATCTGGAATTGGCCCTTCAATCTGGAGTTCAAGTGGATTGACTTCCACCAAGCACTCCCTGTCATCCAGTTTGGTTGGTCTTGACCTGTGCCTTCCGTCATACAATGAAGATACGAAAGACGAATTAGCTGATGATAGTCCAATCGATCCCTTGGAGTCTCTCTGGGCAACCCCTGACACGGGTCTTGGCGACCCCTACGAAGGATGGTCTGATGACATTAAAGAAAAATGAAGTATGATGTACGGTTGATACACTTATTTGGTATGCCACTGTAAGCAAATATCCGCTTGAAATAGCAAGATAGAATAAGGCGAAGTTGTTGACTTATTTCTTGCGACATTGTTAATTGGCATGTAAGTTAAAAGAGTATCGCTATTTACGATACGTAAAAAATTAAGAATTTTCGACAGATGCTACACGCAGCCGCTCCACAATAACTCCTAATTAGTGTTTGCCTTTTGACGTCGCTCCTTAGTTCTGTTGAATCGTGGTACATGTGAGTGACAGTTAGTACTCGGCTTGACAGATAGGCATTTGGTTGTAAATGACAGGTATTAATCCCCATGCCCTCTTTGTATTTCTCGTGTTATTTCACAAGGTTTGACGTATGTGTTGAACCGAAGTTGAAACGATGCAAAGCCAGAAATGCGACTCATTTCTCGCGAACGATGTCGAATAGGCAGGAAACTAATGGCAGCTAGCGGAATCGCAACGGTGTAGGTTGTCCTTTTACACTTTCGTTTACACTAATGCTTGGAAGAATAAGGACCAGACAGCAAAGAATGTGGTCAAAAAAAAAGTCGAAGGCCACACCAACGCACTTTTTCATTAGCTGCTACTAACTTCCGGTAGAGATGGGCGTCACTCCTTTCGGTCGGTCGACTTTGTTTACACTCGCCAATTTTCACTAACTTATTTCCTCTTGCATTGTTGTGGATAACAATTCGTTTACACTGGCATACCGTTGATCAACTGAATGGATTTCTACTACTCCGAAGACACCGTTAATTATGTTCAGCTGGCAAAGTTTGCAGTATTTTGAGTGATTTGGTTGTTTTTGGCCGGAGATAAATTGTAAATCATCTGCTTTTGTCCACAGGGATTCCTTGTCAACCAGTCAACATTACCGCATTACTATGAATAGACGTCGGGGGCATTCATTCAGTCTTGCGAGTTTTACGGAAGGTGTCAATACTAGGGAGGGCCTCTTAAATAGAGGGGCGTAATTCAAAGTAATACGGTAGTGATTTGGTATCGTAGATAACGTTCTATCCAAATAGCCAAATATCTTTGCTGCAGTACACTTCTTCCATGTCATGGCCCATAATCGTGTAGTGTAGGAAGTATGAGTTGAGGTAACGATTCCCTTGTAAGACAAAAACATTTTAAGTTTGTTTTCAATTGGATCACATCCACAAAGTATCTTAATCGGCATTGCCTATGCTGTTCGTGAGGGTAAAGGGTTTGGCTGCAATCCTCTGACCCCTTTTAACTTCTATTCATTTATTCTACGTACTTGGAACATTCATTTAATGATGTTTTTGGTCACTGATAGCGGATTGAAAATGAAGCTATTTACATTGATGATACATTAACTCGTCCAGCAATTATTTGGTGGGCAAACGAACTTCCCCATTTATTCTTTACAATGAGTAAGTTATCAGCCATACTCTGGAATGCACATATTTGGCTATTTGTTGGCGAGTCTCGTTTAAATATCATTGATATAAGTTGTCGGCTAGGTCAGCCGGTTCTGAGAAGTCAGCCAATTTTGAAAAACCAGTCGTTTAAGAATAGTTCACACTCGTATGATAGTTTGTGAAGAAACTGTTCTGATGTAGAACCCCTTTATGACATATGATTGTTTCCCGAAATAAGTAATCATGAAGGGTCAGGCAGTTTGGTATTCAATTCATTAACATCAGATTTAGGGTATGTACCTGGTTGTTGCCTATGTATGGGAGGCATGTTATAGCAAGGGTAGTTAAATGGTGTCATCATGATCGTCCTATGGTTAAGGGTTGTCTTTGATTGGTTGAGCTTAACTACGATTTTTATCAGTCAAAGGAATGGCTTGTCAATGTATAATAGCAGTCGTGATCAAAGATGAAATCTTTTGTATATATGGTTTGTTTCTGGTTACAAGTGTACACAGTTTACCTGGCCAGGTTATGCAGTGGCTTTATTACAATCTATTAAGCTGTTTGACCATCCAGTATCTATAAGACCATCTAGTTATCTATAAGACCATCCAGTTAGCTAAGTAACCATACAGTTAGCTAAGGGAGCATCCGGTTATCTCTAAGACCATCCAGTTAGCTAAGTGATCATCCGGTTATCTGTAAGACCATCCAGTTAGGTAAGTGAGCATCCGTTTATATTTGTGATCATCCGGTTAGCTATGTGATCATCAGGTTATCTCTAAGACCATCCAGTTAGCTAAGTGATCATCCGGTTATCTGTAAGACCATCCAGTTAGGTAAGTGAGCA